>JALHCC010000232.1:0-26156 GCA_024340765.1 Tolypocladium cylindrosporum | reverse complement strand
TGTCGTCGGGGTCCGCCGCCGCCGCCGCCACCCGGGGTGAGTTCCGGCTCCGGCCCCGGCTCCGCGGAGGCGGCGGCAGCGGCGCGGCGTCTGACACGATGATGGGCTCCGCGTCCGGGTCCTGGGCTCGGTCAAAGGCGGAGTGCACCCACACGACGTCGCCCGAGGCGCGGAAGGCGGCCGCCAGGGCGAGCGCGCGGTCGACGAAGCCCTCGGGTTCGCTCACGGGCAGCGCGCCGTCGGTGCTGAGAAAGTCGTTTTGGAAGTCGACGGCGATGAGGGCCCTGCGCGTGGTGAGCTGCGGCAGGGCCGCGGCGTCGAAGGGGAACATGGCGAGGGTATTGACTGGCCGCCTGGTGTTGTTGTTGGCCTCGGTTGGGAAGTGGAAGTGGAGGGGCGAGTGGAGGTTTTATATCATGCTGCCGTATACCTACAGTAGAGTTCACCTGGACGTCGCGCAGGTCGTCCCCAACGGCCGCGATGGGAGCATGCGGGCCGGCGCCGGGGACGGCAAGGCCGCGCTGTGGCACAGCAGAGACATTGATGATTGCAAGCGAGCGCCGTGGGGGCACAGGGCGATGTCCTCGTCAATACGAGCCTGCGGGACGCCGACACGCAGCCGTCCGTCGAGACATCGCGAACACGGACGTCACATTCGCCTCGAGACCCGGACGGGCACAATGCCTGGGACGCCACGTTCTAGAACGCCGACGTGTTCCTGGCCTCGGCGGGCCGGCGAGGAACCTAGATGGCGATCGTCATGAGCAGCCACGGGCCGTGTCGTATTATGGGCTGATGCTTGCTTGGCATACGGCGCTTACGAAGTACGTCGGGCTTATCCTGCCGACCTGGAAATTGCATCTGCCGCGGTGTGATTTGCTACGGGTGGGAGATGGGGCGCGGTGAGCATGCGGTGGGCGATGCGCGGTGTTGCGCATCGTGGTGGTGTTACACGGCGTCAGGATGGCTGTGTTGCGCACGGTCGTGGAGGTGTGATGAGATGGCACTCGTTGGAAGCAATCATTCGGTCTTTGGCACTCTGAGCACAAATCACGAAATAGGATGTTCGGGAACTCCCGCGATTCAAATTTGGAGGACGATGCTGTGTCGGGTAGACAATAGAGCTCTGTCGTTGAATGATGATGGGTGAATGAGTTGGTGCAGGGGCCGCCTCCGGCGTGCGCGTAGCGTAGCGCAGAGCCGAGCTTTTGCCGCACTCCCATCTCGTGCAACCACTCGTCTAGACATCTACAAAGTGTAAATCACCTGCAACCACGCATTCAAGGATTCGCACGACAAACCAACTCAGCACTACGTCGCGACCGCGGATCATCGACGCTGCTAGCAGATGCGCCCGTGAAGCGCTCGGGGGACCACGCGGGCTGAGCTGCTGCCTCTGCGAACGGCGAACCACTCCCGCTCCTTGCCCTTTCAACCTCACCGAACCACCATGTCGTCGAAACGGAGCCTGTCGCCAGAGGACAGCCCAGAGTCGGAGTCCAAGCGCCCCAGGGTAGACACGCAGGAAGCAGATACGCCGCAGGAAGCCCCCAGTCTGGAGGGCGACGGGCTGGATGATGGGATCACGGCAACCGAGTCTCTCGCTCCTACGCACCACGGTCATGCCCGCTGCGGGATCCAACGGTCCATAGCCTTGGTCCTCAAGCATGACGGCTTCGCGTCGGCGAGTCCGCAAGCCATGGAGAGCTTTACGGGGCTGGTAGAATCATGTCCGCTCTCCTCCGCCCTCCGGTTGTTGTCCTTGTTGCTCACGCTCCACAGACCTCGAATCCATCATCGAAGAGACCAAGCGATTCGCCCTCTCAGCCAGGCGCGAGCATCCCATTCCCTCGGACTTTGAACTCATGCTACGGCACCACAACCTCTCCACCTCGTCGCTGAAGCCGCACCTCAAAAACCCGATACCGAAGACGGATCTCGCCCCGACATACCGCAGCGTCACGGCCGCCGACGACGACGCCCTCACGACGCTGCCGCTACTCAGCGCCGAGCTCAGCGGACAGGCCGACAAGGACGCCATGCGCCACGTCCCGGCGTCGTTCCCGGACTTCCCCAGCCGGCACACGTACCGCTTCACGCCGCAGGAGGACACGGGCGCGCGCGATTCGCAGAAGATCCGCGAGGAGGCCGCGCGGACGGCGCAGCACGGCGAGGACGCGCTGCGGCGGCTGGTGCGCGCGTCCAAGATGCGCAAGCAGAAGGAGGTCAAGTCGCTGGTCGAGCGCGACAGCCAGGGCAAGGAGCGCTTCCGGCTGTGGGAGGCGACCATGAAGCGCTTCATGGGCGGCGCCGGCGCCGGCGGCGGGGACGCGGAGCAGGTGGAGATTGCGGACCACAGCATGATTGTGAATGGGGACGCTGCCTTCTCACGAAAGGAGGTGTCGCGGCTAGGGAAGAGGTCGGGCGGGCTGTCTGCCAATGGGACGTAGATCGACCATGCGGACGGGCGGCCGTCTTCGATCTGGCGGCGTAAGAGGGTTGCAGAAGGTGATCAAGCGGCGTGAACGGGGCTTTGGTGTACGATGGAAGGTGGAAGGGGGATGTGGGATTGAGGTCTGCGAGGGACGGCTTATGATACCCTGAGATTGGTTTGGCTAGCTGGGACGCTGGCTTGAAGGGAGTTTATGCGCGGCGAATGGAGTTTTCACATTTTGATGAAATATTATATTATTTACAAAGGCGGCTTCTTCAACATGTGAGGTAGAGACACATGAGGCAACATCCAACACGAGCATCACACCGTGAACTCTCCCTGCAGCCCTCACATCAGTCAGTCGTCGACAACGGCCGGCATATCCTTAGGAGTAAACTCCTGCCACCGAGATGAATACTCGCATCATACACCCACCACTCTCCTTGTCGTATACATCACTCAAGGGTAGCCGTCAATACCTCCAACAGACAGCCAATAACAGCGCCGCGCTGACGTTCCGAGGTGAGCCTCGGTGAGTCCCGGTGAGAGGTATCCACTAGGAGGGAGCGGAGGGACCCACAGCCAGGCCAAGGTGCGGCGGCCCTAATTTTCCACCCACACAAAAAATATCCCAATTTCTGCCGAACCAGGTCTTCAGGTTCCAGACTGCCCCAGTGTGCCCCCAAAGGTTTTGCAGCCGAGACGTCGAACCTCTTTGATTTTCTTCCCTCCGCCTCCCGCAATTGCACCGCTCGACCTCCTCTCGCATCGCCTCGTCATCCGTCGCCATGGCTGAACAATTGATCCTCAAGGGCACTCTCGAGGGCCACGTACGTCCCTCCCCCCCAGGTTCCTCCCGTCGTCCCGATGCGGCTCCTTCTGGTGCCCGCAGGGGCGATGCGAATATCTGTCCCAAGTGCGGCAGCTAACCTGTGAATGCAGAATGGCTGGGTCACCAGCTTGGCCACCTCCATGGAGAAGTACGTCGAACGATACGCAGCACAACACCAGCGTCCTTCCATCACCAACCGCGATTCCGTGCTAACCTCGCCTCAGCCCCAACATGCTCCTGTCTGCTAGCCGAGACAAGACCCTGATCATCTGGAACCTCACCCGCGACGAGACCCAATACGGCTACCCCAAGCGATCGCTCCACGGCCACTCCCACATCGTCTCGGACTGCGTATGTCACCTCTCCCCGCTGGCGTGGATCTGATGGAGGTTGTGGAGGCGTGGGCTGATTGTTGGAACTACAGGTCATCTCCTCCGACGGCGCCTACGCCCTGTCCGCCTCGTGGGACAAGACCCTGCGTCTCTGGGAGCTCGCCACCGGCACCACCACCCGCCGCTTCGTCGGCCACACCAACGACGTCCTCTCCGTGTCCTTCTCCGCCGACAACCGCCAGATCGTCTCGGGCTCGCGCGACCGCAGCATCAAGCTGTGGAACACCCTCGGTGACTGCAAGTACACCATCACCGACAAGGGCCACACCGAGTGGGTTTCTTGCGTCCGCTTCAGCCCCAACCCCCAGAACCCCGTCATCGTCTCCTCTGGCTGGGACAAGCTTGTCAAGGTACGTCTTGGGTTGCTCCTCGAAACCGGCCTTACCCGGCGCACGCCTCTTCCTTCTTCACATGATGTTTGCAACATTCAAGTATTTGCTACTTCAGAGCCTTCGGGCCATGAGACAATTTTTTCACCTTTGCCTGATTCTGGAACTCTCCTCTCTGCTGGCGTTGCGCCTCTCACGGACTCTTGATCGTGAGCACCGCTGACATCTGGACCCACAGGTTTGGGAGCTCTCCACCTGCAAGCTGCAGACCGACCACATCGGCCACACCGGCTACATCAACACCGTTACCATCTCACCCGATGGCTCCCTGTGCGCTTCCGGTGGCAAGGACGGCACTACCATGCTCTGGGATCTTAACGAGTCCAAGCACCTGTACTCCCTCAACGCCAACGACGAGATCCACGCCCTTGTCTTCTCCCCCAACCGATACTGGCTCTGCGCTGCCACCGCCAGCAGCATCATCATCTTCGACCTCGAGAAGAAGAGCAAGGTCGACGAGCTCAAGCCCGAGTTCACCTCGGTCGGCAAGAAGAGCCGGGAGCCGGAGTGCGTCAGCCTGGCCTGGTCTGCTGACGGCCAGACTCTGTTCGCTGGCTACACCGACAACGTCATCCGCGCTTGGGGCGTCATGTCGAGGGCGTAAAGCTCTCGTCCGCACGGCAGCGGTGTAAGGTAATGGCGAACGACAGAGGGGGAGGGGACGTCCGAGTGGAAGACGGTAGATCATTGGTGGGGCGTCATATGGCTGGCTTCCTCGTTTGGTCTTTATTGATGCGAAGGAAAGGGGGACAAAACACATCTGACGAGGCATGACGCATTGCTGGCTAGGCAGCCTCTGAAGGCAAAACTGGGCATCATGCTTTGTTCTTCCAATAAAGAACTGACTTTCAATTTGCTGTGGTGCGTCTGATGCTGTGAGTAGTCCTCGGGGATGATTGTAGGAGCACCGGCTCGCTCAACGTCCATGCACGGCTGCTCTGTGAGAACTCGGCAGAACGAATCAGCAGCATGCGCAAGGGGTCTTTGGGGAAGAAATCGTGGCATTTCGCCTGCTCCCTGTCTAACCGCGCCACGCATGACGCATGGCTTTTCAACGCCATATTGTACAGTGAACCCTTTTTGTCTATACATGAGCCTAGGACGTCTATCCATCTAGGCACGGAAGTTTCGCACTTCCTTCATCTTCCCCAAATCCCAAGCCCATGAGAAGAGCGCTACATACTCCATGGGTTGCCTTTGCTACCCGGGCCAAGAGCCGGGCGACGCTGCCCCTCGGTGCGCTCACATGAAAGGGGGCAGGGAGAACGGGTAGCCGCTGTTCTTGATGCGGAAGACGCTGAGCAGGAAGCTGTTCATGACCATCATGACGGCGCACCAGACGAGGGTGGCGACCAGCTGCGCGCGGGGGTTGGTCATGCGGGGGACACGTGTTGCCAGGGCGATGGTGCCAAAGGCCAGGACGCCGTCTGCGTCGAGCAAGTTAGCCTGTGGACAAGTCAAGGGGAGGTGTTGGCAGGAGTGACGGGTTTCTTACACATAGCGGCAACAATCTGAGTCTCCAGCCCAAACTGGCTCTGGAAGCCAGGGGCAAACAGGTTGACTCCGCCACGGCCGTCACCAGCCACGTAGGGCACCTTGCGGATTTGGTTAAACATGTGACCGCTGGTGAAGAGCAGGATGGCAATCATAGTACCAGCCGCCCACAGGTTGCGGTTCTGCAGAATGGGCAGCACATAAGGACCCGCCGTGACAGCCACGGTGCCGATGCCCAGCAGGAATGTGATTCCCGAGGCCCATCGGATGTAGTTGATGGGACGCTTGATCACGGGGTGCGGGCGATCGGGCAAGTGTCTGGCCAGCCAGCCGTGGACTTGCTCGGCAGCAGGTGGGCTGAAGTAGCTAGCCGTTAGCTGATGTTTGGACAAGTAGATGAGCTGCCGAGTCTGCACTAACCCGCTCGAAAAGTCGAAGCGCAGCGGTTCCGGGGACGAGACCGCGTGGGGACCCTGGGTGGGCGGGAAGAGGAGGAGGACGGGGGCGGTTTGAAGGTTAAGCTGTGGAAACACACGAGATTAGCACCCAATTCAGTGTCCAGCGCAGCAATGGCCTGGGAGGAGCTTGACGCACCGACATGAAGGTGTCTCTGCCCTCGGCAAAGTCCAGCGTGCCAAAGATCAGGCGAGACTCGGCCTTCTTGTCGCCCTTGGTCCAGCTGCGGCCGACAATGTCCCACTCGGGCTGGAACTCGCGGCACAGCTGGCAGCCGAAGCGCGGTGCGATGGCGGTCAGGAGGACGGCGACGCTGTAGTCGCGCGGGGCGGCCGTCAGCTGCTTGTAGGACGCGTCGTTGAGCTGGATGGTGGACGAGAACTGGCCGATGCGGCGGAACTCGTCGAAGCGCTGCGCGGAGGGCTTCTGCGCGGCGAGGGCGCCGGCCACAAGGGCGCACGCCGATGCGAGGGTCGCGAGGAAACGCATCGTGACAGGCCTGGCGAGCGGTCGCTGTTGCCGATTGGCCCGTTGTGGTTTGTTTGCGAGTTGGCCAGAGGTGCACGAGGTGAAGCTTCCAAGGCGTGTGGAGCTCCCCACGTAGAGATAGAAGCTGAGGTGGCCTCACAGTGCAGTTGCCAGGGCCCCGCCAGGGGCACCCGTCGCCCAGTGCCAGCTGTTTGGCCGCGTTAGGTAAGCGGCCACCCTGGGGCCGGCCAGTCGTGCAACGACGTCACGTGAAGTGCCTGAAACTTGGCTTGCTTGGATAACGGTCCCATCCGCCACGCGCTAAGCCCGATCCAGCAGCATGTTTACTGCCCCAGCGGGGGACGAACCCAAGCAAAACACGGTCCGTCACCCGTCAACCCCAGTTGAGCCTCAATCCGATCATACGTAGCGTGGCCGAGGACAACGCCAATCTACTCGGGCTATTGTGGACGAGGAGTCTCCTCGACGAGCGTCTCTTTCTGTAAGTGCAGGATCCTTGCGTCGCGTGTTCCCTTGGGTCATCGCGTACCACCTTGCGCGAGCAAGGAGGACAACATTCATCATGGGTGCCAACACTGGCGAGGTAAGCGCAGCTGCGGCCTGCTGAATACCATCACAAGAAGTTCTCTGTTGACTGTTTGCAGCGTAAGACGCGTATCCACGAGCTCGAGCTGAAGCGTCGGGACAACATCCACAAGACCGACAGCATCAGCCGCGACGAAGAAGCCCGGCTGCTCAAGCTCAAGCTGCTGGCCCTCCGAGACGATAATGCCACATTGAAGGACAAGATTTTGCAGAAAGATGCGCGGATTACTGCCCTCACGAAGCAGGGCGACCAGGTTCGCGTCGAGTTGGACGAGAGCAAGGAGGCGGCGCGTGCCCAAGAGACGCGGATGAAGAAGCAAGGCCTCGAGCTGGCCAACCTCAAGGTACGTAGACACGCCACGGCGTTGCGGGGAATACCCAGCTGACGGGTTTAGGCCGAAGTAAGCTCCCTCAATGGCTCGATGCAGGACTCAGGCAAGGCCCTGCAGGAGAAATTCGCCCTCACCCGTGAATTGAATCGCCTCCGGCCCGAAATGGAACACCTGCAATCACAGCTGGCCAACTACCAGGCCATGGTGGCCGAAAAGAACGACCTCCGGCGCCAGGTAGACTCTCTAGAGGTGGAGATCGAAAACGAGAAGCGGTCAAAGCAAATGGTCCAGTTCAAGGAAGACGATGCCACCATTGGCGAGCTCAAGGCCCAGCTAGCAAAGGCGGAGCAGAAGCTGGCTGCTGACAAGAAGGAGCGGGAGAAGGCGAGAAAGGAGCACGAGAGGGAGCTCGCGGAGGCACAGGCCCTCAGCGAACGGCTAGAGGAAAGGGTCGACTCGCTGAAGGCCAAGTACAAGGCCTCACAGGGCGAGCTGAAGGAGACGCGCGCTCAGCTGGAGACGTGCCAGGCAGAGCTCGAAAAGGGCAGGAAGACGGCCTCGCGAAGCATCAAGGAGCCGACGAAGAAGAGCGTCACGGTTGAGTCCGGGCTCAGCCGCAAGCGCCGCGCGCAGGAGATGAGCTTCGAGGACATTACCATTCAGACGCCTGGCAACGACGACATGCCCAGCAAGCGGCTCGCCGCCAAGAAACGCGGCATCGAGAAGGCGACTGTCGGCGAGAAGTCGACCTTTTCCATTACGCCGTTCCTGAGCCGCACCAAGAACCTCTCGGACGAGTCCCTGGAGGCATCGGCGCATGATGAATCGGATGTCGCCGGACCGGATTCGACATTTGCGGACAAGGGCGACAGCATTGCCCCGTCCCAGCTGGTTCCCGAACCCGAGGCTGAGGAGCCGGTTCCGGAGACTGTTCCAGAGGAACCCGCTCCCAAGCCCAAGGTCCAGCTCAGGGCCAAGTCCAAGACTGAGGCTGCCCCCAAGGCGGCCGCCAAGCCTCGCGGTAGGCCGAGGACCAAGGCTCTTGCGGAGGCGACTCCTGCTCAGACGAACAAGGCCATCTCCAAGGCGGCCAGCACCACGAGCTCGAAGGCAAAGGCAGACAAGGTGGTTGAGATTTCGGTCCCTGTTGAACAGGAGAATGTCACTGCCGGTGCTTCTCGGAAAGTGCCTGCCCTCCAGCCTAAGGCGCCGGAGGCAGACGTCAAGAAGAAGAAGCGCAAGCTCCTCGGCGCCGCCAACCAGACGCTGTTTGACGATGACGAGGCCGAGGCCGCGACGAAGCCCGCCAAGCCGGCTGCTGCTGCTCCTGGCAAGCGGGCGAGGACTCAACTCGGCGGTGGTGTGAGGAATGCCTTTGCGGGCAGTTCGTTTTCGCCGCTCAAGCGAGACAGGCGAGGTGTTAACGCCAGCTTCCTGGCTTAGCTGCGAGGGTGATTACGGGCATACATATGGGTCTGATGGGATTGTTTGCATCAGTGGCGTTCTGGTTTCTGGGTATACGGTATGGGACTGGCGGGTAGGCGTAAGAATTGACTTTGTTTCGGCAATGAATGGTTGCCTTTTGACACTTGGCTGGTCCTGGTCAATCAGTGGGTGACGTTTGAGTGAAGTCTATTAGTCTGGATATGGCACCCATAACCGTCACGGTCATGGCAGTATGGGTCTTGCGTAGCAGGTAAATTAGACGAGATATTATATTGGCTACATCATGTGTGACTGGTGAAATGCCACCTCCGCTCCGAGGGCATCTCGTACACGCCGCCCCCGTACGTCTGTCCGTGCAACTCTTGCCGTGTCTGTGTCTCGACGTACATCTCCGGCCGCGGCCCCTGTCCGTGGACCTCGTGATAACCCTGCTGCTGTCCCAGGGGCGGCGCGTATCCGCCTTGCTGGGGCATCGGCGGGTACGCCCCGGGGGGGGAGTTCTGCGGTTGTTGCGGATGTCGGTGTTGGTGTTGGTGTTGTTGCCACGCGCCGGGCAGCTCCGTCATGGCAGGGCACACCGGCGGCGATGCTTGCGACACGGGGCTCGGGCTCGGCATGGTGCTGGGGTATGGCGATACGCCTGCTGCGGTGGGCGTGTGCGTCGAGGCCGTAAAGGCGGTGGACTTGCCGTCGAGATGGGGCCGTGGCAGCACTGCTGCCGCGGTAGTTGGTGTATCGCCGTGGGGTGCGTCGGGGGGCTTGCTCTTGCGCAGGCAGAACCAGATGGTGGCGCAGACGATGGCTCCTCCGGCGGCGGCGCCGATTGCGATGCCGACGATTGTGCCGGTCGGTAGGCTGCTGGACGGGTTGGATGAGCCAGGGGAACGAGATGGGGGGGACGAGCCGGGGGAGACGGAGCTGGTCGCGCTCGGGCTTGACCCCGTTTGTGTGCCGCCGCTCTCTGTATACTGGCCGTTGAGGACGCTCGAGCAGAGCGCTACAGCCGACGAGAAGACATCTATTCCAGCACAAGCAGTCAGCACAAGCCCGCGAAGAGCGGACCAGCAGACAGAGAGAAGTGGTTAGGGTCAGCGGCGAGGGCGGGATGCGGAGCTTGGTCATGGTGATGGGCAGACGGACCGCTGGGAGGTCCGTGTCGAGACTAGGAGACGTTAACAAGGAGGTTGAGAGAAGAGGTCGCGAGAACTCACAGGTCGTCAAATCAAGCCACCATAGATCCGTCTCGCGTAGCCCCCTCAGCCCGGAACCCCGGTCTCCAGCACCATGGTGAGGCTACTCGTCTAGCATCTCCCCTTCGACAGGGCGAGGCGTTCCCTGCTGCTTCCAGGCGCGGCACCGCGCAGCAAGCGCTCTTGATCGGGCATCTCGAGAGTCGAGACCGGGCTGCCATTGGGCCCAGCTGTGCGGCATCGAGGCCACGGGCCGGTTTCTAGATGGGCGCTCAGCCGCAGCGGGGGCGTGGGATGTCATGTCCCTGGCAGGTTGTTGGCCTCCGTCTGGTGATGCTGCGTGGGAGATGATGGTGAGGGGGTATAGCTGCTATGGCCGGCTCGTCTTGGGGATCTGTATGAGCATGGTTTTCGCGGGTGTTTATCCAAACGAAGCTCCATGTTGATAAGCAAGCCAAAGAGGCTATCGCAGCGTTGCTGGACGACTGAAAGGCGTTGCTCTGGCGCACCCTCATGCAGCCCCTTGCCGGTTATCCGATCGCTGCGCGGCGCCGTTCAGCCTGCAGCCCCCATCCCTGTCTCTCGTTCCAGGCACTCCGGTGCCCCTGTGAGGCTCATAGTCAGCCATGCTAGTTGGAGAGTGCCGTTGACGGGAGATGAGGATGGACGGCAGTCGTGATATCGTGGGCTTGAGAAATGGATGTAGTTGTGGGTGTGCTGTCCAGCCCCTTTCTCGCTTTTTAGGGATTGCTAGCAGGCCAACGGGTGAGCACAATTTCTAAAATCAAATTTTGATGGTTGGAAACTCTTGAAACTCCTGAAAGCCCCTCGATCGATATCTTGGGAAAGAAACTGCTTGTCGTGGTATGATGAAGTGCGAGTCCGAGGTACAGGGTGGCATGGATAGGAGTTGCCTCCGGGCAGCGATAGCCGGTGTTTCGCCGCTCGTCACTCCAGCTCAGCCATCTCATTCTCAAGCACTAACAATTTCAAACATCATCTCAACACATCTCACTCTCACCTACACTCACATCCCTCACCGAATCGCAATCCGAAATGAGTTCGATATCATAGCCCCCCTCAATACCTCACTTACAGGCGGCACCGCCGCCATCCCCTCACAATGCCCCCCTCCGCTGTCTCACCCCTCCGCCTCGGCGCGAGCCTACGCCTCCGTCCAGATATCGCCGTCCCGCTGGCCCGGGCGCCATATTCCTCGGCGTCCTCGCGATGGAAGCAGCGCCAGGGGCGGGACATGTACGCCCGCGAGGCCAAGGTCCAGGGGCTGAAGAGCCGCGCCGCGTTCAAGCTGCTCGAGGTCATCGCCGTGCCACCCCTGAGCGAGAACCGCGCTGATGTCGGGTAGATGGACGCCAAGCACAGACTCTTCAAATCCGGACAGACAGTTGTCGACCTGGCAAGTTTTGGCCGCTTCTCCCCTCGATACCTCTCATCTAACGCCGATCCAGGGCTACGCACCGGGCAGCTGGTCCCAAGTACGCCGCCACTCTCCCCCCTCGCGGAACCCCGGACTTACAGACCTTCACACAGGTCGCCATGGAACGCACCCGCCCGCGCGGCAGGGTCATCGGCATCGACCTCATCCCCGCCCAGCCGCCGCGCGGCGTCGCCACCTTCCAGGGCGACTTCCTCTCGCCCACCGTCCAGGCGCTCGTCAAGGACTTCATCGCCGGCACCGCACCGCCACCCCGCGCCGGCACCGCGGAGACGGCAGCCCCCGAGGACGGACGCGATGCCATCGACCAGCCGAGCTACATCGACCGCGAGCGGCACATGGGCGACGCGGCGGAGCAGGCCTCGGGCTTGGCGTTGGTAGATGTGAGTGTGGCCCGGTGCTTCATGTCGCGGAACAAGGCTGGGGATAGGGGAATGAAGATGAGAGGGAGCAGAGTTGCTGATGCCCGAGACAGGTTGTTCTAAGTGACATGTCAGAACCCTGGCACCAAACCACTGGCTACACCGCGAACACCTTGAGTAATCCCTATCACAGGCTGATGAACACCAGCGGCAACACCTTTCGCGACCACGCAGGCAGCATGGTGAGCCCCTTTCCCCGCCCTGTGCCCTCTTCCCCTTTTCGTTCCTTCCTCTGAGCCTCCCCTCCTTGTTGCCTTTCCTCCTCGAAGTCTGCTCTCGAAAGGAAGAGGCGGGCGAAGAACGGACATGAGCTGACGGTGCAGGACCTCTGCGCCGCCGCGCTGCAATTCGCCAGCGACACCCTCAAGCCCGGCGGGCACTTTGTGGCCAAGTTCTACCAGGGTGCCGAGGACAAGAAGCTGGAGCAGCGGCTGAAGAAGCTGTTTGCCAAAGTGCACAGGGAGAAACCGGAGTCTTCAAGAAGTGTATGTCACATGTTCCCTCGATACGGGTGTACTCATCGCTGACTGGGATGCAGGAGAGCAAGGAGGCTTACTTCATTGCGTTACGGAGGAAGCAGGGCGTGGTGGTTGACGGAGAAGCATGATACCCATCAAACAATAGCACAATCACAATAGTCAGCACTTTAGGAGTTGCCCGGCTGTGCAAGAATTCATGTAGGAATTTTGTCGTGAGATACCGAGCCACGCCTGTCCCATGCAAGACCCAATTGTTAAGCACAACACCGGTATCAATTGCCCCTCCGGTCGCTGCCAGTTTTTTCCCCGGCCCAGACCATAAACTAATCCTTCCCAACACCGCCGCTTTAAACCTTGAAGCCACGAGAGCGTCTGCGACCACGGGCACGCTCGAACTTGCGGCCCTTGGACTCGATAAGGGGTTTCTGCACGCCAATTGTTAGTCACTGCCTCCACCAAAGACGGCTCCCAGTCGCGAATTACCTTGTGCTTGTGGGGGCCCATGCCGAAGTGCTTGACGGCCTCGCGGGCGTTCTTGGGGCCACGGAGGATCAGGGTGTTGCTGCCGGTGGGGGCACGCAGAGCCAGCTGGTCCAGGGTGATGGCCTCACCGCCGGCGGCGACGATGCGGGCGCGGGCGGTGGCGGTGAATCGCAGAGCCGCGACGTTGGCCTTGGGGAAGGTCAGGAGGCGGTTGTCATCGGTGACGGTGCCGACGACGACGACGGTGCGCTTGTCGCCCTCCTTGATGTTCGAGACAATGCGGGACAGGGAGACGGGAGGGCGGTTGATCTTGGACATAAACAGCCGGCGGAGCACGACCTTGTTGAAGGAGGCGTCGGTTCGGCCTAGATTGCATCCCCTTCGTCAGCAAACCATTCTTCCTACTCTCGCGCGTGGAGACTCGGTATCGGAGGGATTGGGGTTCGACATACGGGCCAAGAAGCGGTACAGCTTCACCAAGAGCTTGAGGTAGACATTGTCGCTCTTGGGGGCCTTGCGGTGAGTCCCCTTGACGTGGTGGCTGTTCAGATCGATACCTGGAGAGAGTAGCCATCGTCAGCCATTTTGGTTCTGTATGCTCAAATTTCGGCAGCTCACGTCTTGCGGACAAGACGGCGCCAGAAGTCGCAAGGAAGAGGAGGAATGCATCTCTCATTGCGAGAGATGCATTCCTTCTCTTCCTCACTCGCACACTAAGGCTGAAGCAGATGGTTTAACGTACCCATGGCGGCGGTGGTTGTCGGCAAAGAGCAGTTGGCGATGCGATCTTCTCCTTCGTGATGGAGTGGTGCTGCGAGCCCAAAGGCAGTGAGAGAAAATTCAGGGCTTGCTGCAAGCGGGTCTCTGATTGGCCGTGGTGGGCCACTCAAAAGGCGGTCAGCTGCGGCAGTTAGGGCACGGGTGGGCGAGAATGGATGGTGGGGCACGTGAGTCTGGGTCCACTACAAGAGACGGGAGCGGAACCCGCTGGCTGCTCCCCTTACCACGAGCCACGGAATGGTGCCGCTGACCGAGGCTCGTGAGCTGTGACGCGGGGGCTATCCATCCGGAGCACTGAATTGAGATTCACATAGTACGGCAACTCGGCCTGCTTAGCTGCCCACCCGTGGCGTCGAATACAGGTTCACAAGTGTCGACGTAAAGGAAGCACCCCTGATCTGAGGAATGTGAGCTGTCGCTCGTCTATTCTTCAGCGACGGGACCCCCCATCCCATGCTTGCTATCCAGCGTCGGCCCCATTCCTCTGCTGTATGCTCTCAAGGGCCGCAGGCCCTCTGGCTGCGCCCCTGGTCTAGAATGCAGGTCGGCGTCTCCTTCCACATGCTCCAACTCTGTCTTTTGCTCTAGTAAGAAACCAACCGCCACCCAATGCCAGCTGAGAACAAAAGAGAAGATAAGGGGAAACAAAAAGGGGTAGGACAGAAAGGGCAAGAGTATGATACGGAAAACCACCAAGCCATGCTGCCCGCCTAGTCAACAGTAGCTGCGTTCTATGTATATTACAGGTTCTCTTCCGCCTCGTTGAGGCCCGCCAGGAAGTCGCGCGTCATTTCGAAGCTTAGCCAGCTCGATGCCATGCTCGGTGCCACCTTCAGGAGGTTGGGCACGATGCCTTTGTAGAGGCCTCGGACACCCTCTTGGCCCACAATGACTCGGACGGCATCCAGGATGGACTTGTACTGATATCCCATGCCCGACATGGTGTTGATCTGGAAGCGTCGACGCAGCACGTCACTAGGCAAGATGTCAGAATGGGTGTCGGATAGAAGACAAGACACCTGGATAGACTCACAAGGGATATGTGCAGGTCTGCGCAACAGCCCCTGAGATGGCGCCAGCGGCCAGTTTCCGCACTGCGTTGGGGTTCTGTTCGCCCTCAGGGGTCAAGTACTTGCGGACGGATTCGTACACCATAAAGTTGAGGCCAACCTGTGCTTGATGTCAGCAACTGAACGTATCGCCGTACAGCTTTGCCACAGGCACGTACGTAGGGGGCCACGCCGGCCACGGTCGGTATAATGCCTCGGTACAAGGCCGAGACACCGCCCTCAGTCCTGAACATGCGCGTCATCGTCGCCCACATGCCAGGCAACTGCTTTGGCTTGTCTCCCAACTCGGCGAAACTAGCTGACTGAATGGATAACCGCGTGCGAACGATATCTAGGGGGTATGTGAGAAAGACCGAGGTTACGCCTGCAAGGCCACCACAGAAAAGGCGAGTGATGGGCGCCAGGTCCGCGTTTGGATGTGACTCGAATATGTTCTGGGGGAATGTCAGCGCCATCTTGCATGCTTTGTGCCACTCCATGCGATTCTCGGCGGTTGGCTCATACTCGTTTGTAAAAGTTGTAGCTGCTGAATTGGACAGCAGAGTAGGGGACGATGCGGATGCAGTTCGTTCCGTTGCCGCGCATGAATCCTCTCCATCCCTCTTCCCTCCACATCTTAGCCAGAGCCTGTCCGACAGACAGCTTGTACGCCTCTCGCCCGGCGCTCTGAACCTGCATGAGGATCTTTAACCGCTCGAGCGGCGACACGACGGTGCGCGAGACTGCCCCAGCCACGCCGCCGGCGCAAAACGCCGCGATGATCGGTTGCGAGAGCTTCTCGCGCAGCGGGGCGAATTTGTCGCGGGGCGCCTGGGCCGGCTTGACGGGTTCTGGCTCTTGAGACATGGTGACGACGGGTGGCGAGGGTGCTTGCAGCTGAGGCCCGCGTACGGCAGACATGGTGACGGGATGTGCTACCAGGATATCGAGAGTGGCTCAATTGGGTCTGACGAGCCCTTCCCCAGTTTGCTGAGCCTGAATCCCACCGGTGCCCTCTCGACTCGCATTTAAATGTTGTGCCCTATAGGGGGTTCGATTTGGTCGTGCTCGCGGGAGCGCCACGGGGTTTGGCGACAGCGACAGATGCAGCTTCGACGAGCCTCGAGCTGGAAAATTCGGCTATGGCTTGGGTTGCCGCGATGGCATGCTCAGTCGCGAGCAGGACGTGCGTTGCGCGCAGAAACTCGGCAGAACTCGAGAACGAGGAACGAGGCGAGATGTTTGGCGCAATCGCTGCGTCGTCGTCGGTCGTCGGTCGGCGTCGGCGTTGTTGGTCGTCACTCGTCGGGTCAGATGAAGCGGGCGAGACGTGACGATGCTAGAGGAGGTACAGGTCCGGTCGCAGGCGTATCTAAGAGAGCGTGCGTGGTTGGCGGAGGCGCATGCAAAGGGGTTTTAGAGAAGCGTTGGCGGAGGCGTCAGCGAGGGTGAGTCGAGGTTGGCGTATGAGCTTGCAAGGCTTGGCGGTGCAGATGACTTTTTGGCGCTCGTGGCGTTGGCTTTGCCGGGTTATCGTCGGCGGGTCCAGTGATTGCCCCCCATCCCCCCCAAGCCCTGTTTATCCCGACCCCGGATTTGTTGCTTTGATTTGATTTGATATGCGGTTTGAACAAGAGGCGGGGTGCTGGCGGAAAGGAGCTACTCGGGAGATGGCAACGGTATTCTCGATTCCCATTCGTACTCGGGCAAAAGTGAGATGTCTGATCGTGGCATTTGCGCCAGACGTTCCAGGCCACCGTGCCCGCTGCTGCGCCTGTCTAGGCACCTGAAACCCCTGCCGCTAGTGCATCTAGGCGGCTTCGCTCGGCTCTGCACGCCAATGTATAGGGTAACTGCGTGGTGCAGGACGACTGGATGACTGTCCGTTGCAACTCTGCAGCGACTTTCGTAGAGTTTACGTATGGTCTCCTCAACTGTATTCCATTCACATGCCCTGGATTTGGTCATCTTTTGGGTTGTCAGTACGTAACATGGACGGCTCTTCTGTATTCTGGCGTGGATAAAGTTGTCCATGTGACATATCTAGTTCCACTTGGCGGGTTTTCGAGCTGTTGCAACTTGTCCTACGACGCAAAGACCCTACGTGGCTAGTTGAATATCGAATAGCATCATACTTTGCCAAGGTTTGCCATGGCTTCACTCCGCACACCGTCTCGTGACCTCCGGCATTGCGCCTCGCATCGCCAGGCAGCATCTCACATTGTCCAGCATCCTCACAACGGATAGACTGAATGTTTCAGATTGAAAACCTTAGCAGTACAAACAACTGTCGAGTTACTTCGAGTGCATACAATCCTTGCAGCACATCTCATCCGAGTTGATCAACAAATGGAAAGGGCTGGCATGACCGCATGCCAGGTGTATCGCAAACTTCTACGCCGATATATCCGTCGACCGACCGATGGGACCTAGAACAATACGGGAAGATGGGTGAGGCATAACGCAAACGTCCGAACAAGAAAGCACGAGATTGTCCTTTTTGATTACCCGGCCTGCAGCCTCGAACCCACGACGAAGCCGATCATCGGAAGCCAGATTACTCTATGGCAACGTCAAGATCGTCGTGAGCAGGGGGAGGAGGGCTCTCTTCGCCTATTGCACATGTTAGACCTTCGTTTGCAACTACCTGGGGGAGAAGCGGAAACAGAGGGCCATACCCTTTCGGTCGTCGCCGTTGGTGCCGTTCTCGCGGCGGTCACGGTCATCGCGTTCGTCCTTGACATCTCGATCGCGGTCACTAAGAGCGTCAGCACTGCCACCTTTCTGTGAGACTATGGGTTGAGCTTACCGAGGGACAGGGCTGCGAGATCGGTCGCGGTCTCGACGGTCGTCACGGTCGTAGTCGCGGTCACGATCCCGACGATCATCCTTGCGGGGAGAGTAGTCGCGGGTGCTGCGACGAGGGGATGGCGAGCGGCCCCGTCGAGGAGAACGAGGGGCGCCAGTGCCGCTGCCGCCGCGGCGGTCACGGTCGCGGCCGGACTCAAATCGCCAAGAGGCAGAAGGAGGGGTTCTAGCCCACTGTACGAACGTAAGTCAGAACCACTCGGCATCGCGTAGGGGACGCGATGATATTGACCTCAATCTTCAGCATGTCATCACGGCCCATGCGCTTGTTGTGCATCTCGTAGTAAGCGTCATCGGCATCGCGACGGTCCTCGTACTCGACAAAGGCGAAGCTATAATTATCTGTCAGCGGCCGCAGTGAAAGCCGGCGATTGGGGCACCCATACAGTCGGCTGGAGGATGAGCGCGGGGCCGGAATGTCGCAACGGACGAGGCGGCCGTAGCTGCGAGCAGAGTTAGCACGTCACCAACACAAGAAGCGCAAGGTGGAGGAAGAATAATAAAGAAAATTGGCTTCAAAATAAGCCATTTGTTCCCTCTAGCATGATTTGATCATGAGCACTCGCACGCGCGGCATGCGAAGTGTAACGTCGACTCGAACGGCTCGCGACGGCTCAGCGAACCAGCCGACGCGTCGGCCGGCGTGACAAGAGAAAGGGGAGGGGTTGCAGGAAAAAATTGGGGCGGGGTGCGAGGGCGAGGACGAGGACGAGGACGAGGACGTGGGCGGAGGACGGAGGACGGAGGACGAAGACGACGACGAGGACGAGGAGGGCGTGGCAAGAGATCAAGTCTCAGGTTCGAGCCGCCGGGAGATATCCGTCATCGTCGAGTGCGGGCGAGGAGGGCGAGGGCGAGGGCGAAGACGAAAGGGCGCGAGCGGAGGCGCGGTTGACATACCGTTCGAACTCGTAGGCAAGATCGCGAGCGCGGGTGCCGTGGCTGAAGCCCGTCACGTAGAGCGTGGTGCCGCCGCGAGACATGGTGACGCTGGCGTGGATGCGCTGCACACAAGGGGGCGGTGTCTGATGGATAGGGGTTGCAAAAGTGGTGGGGGACCGATGCAGCAGTCCCGCGAGGTTGGGGATGGGGAGAAGAGTTTTGATGATGCAGCCGCTTGCGTGCAGTTGTCCAGGAGCGATGTGGTTGCCAGCTAGCTGCACGGAAGAAGGCAACAGAAACTTTTGCCTGCTGACGTAATTGGTCGTCGTCGAACGCGGAGCTGTCAGAGCCTCGCCTTACGTGCAACCCCCGCTTAGCTAAATACGGTCGCGCCACCCGTGAAGCTACGCCCAGCCAATCGCCGCGCCTGGAGCTGTCCGTCAGCGACGATGCGTCTCACAGGTTGACAAGCTCGATCGGCGTCGGGGCATCGCAACCGGACGTACGGAGCGTCGGAGTAGTTGTCCGATTAAGGCCGAACCCAGTTGGGCTGCTTCTCGAAAATGGCGACGACAGACGGGCGCTCGATTGGCTCCTTGCGGCAGTCATGCACGGTTGGATCTCGAGGCTCGGCAGTGACGCTCTTCCCCACGACGGAGAGGCGACACGGACCTGCAGATGACCTGTCTGCCGTGTGGCTAATGGCCATCATTCCTAGTCTCCGCGCTGGCCGTCTGGCATCCCTAGGGAGGCCTACACACCGGAGTCCTCCCACCGCCGCGCACATGGTGCCGTAGATGCCGGATATGTGGTCTGAATAAGGCTTGAAGCTGTGCGGCTCGTCCGGATGCCAGCCACCAGGGAATCCGCCACGGGCGTTCACGCGCGCCATTCGGACAAGAGTGCAGTCCGAGGACACGGAGCAAGACGCCGTTACGAGATGATTAAAAATACAGAACGGTTTATGCTGCAATAACCCGCTCCTCCTCATGGCGGGGGTTTGTTGGCTCCCGCGCACCCGTCTCCGTTTCTTCCGTAACGAAACGTCATACGCGACCCCGATGCGACCACGGACATAAATGCAGTACGTGCGTGCCTTTCCCGCCTCCCGCCACCGTCCCAGCGCATCGCATTGCATCTTGGATATTAGTCCAACGTATCTTGAAAGCGATCGCAGCAGCTCCTCCTTGCTGGCCGCGCCAATGGATGCCAACGGCGAAACACCCGGGGGCGGGTCCCTCAGCGCCCCGCCCAACGGCCGCGAGCCCGAGAACGGCGGGCCCCGCGATCGTCGCCCGCCGCCCAGATCGCTGGGTGAGGCGCTCCGCGAGGCCGGCGGCTCGCTGGACGGGTCGCACACGGGCTCGGAAACGCCGAGCGAGGAGGATTATGACGAGAACGTGCGGCATACGTTCTCGACCGGTGCGAACCACCACCCACAGCCGCGCCGGAGGAGACCAACATCCACCACGCCTGCGCAGACGCCGCCACCGTTGGCGAGAAAGGAATCCCTCGGCGCTGTCGTCCGCGACGCCTCTGGCGTGCACATCTTCCCGGAAAACGACAAGGGCCTGCAGGATCTGCTGCAGAGGAGCTCCCAGCGCATCAAGGACCCGGACGGGGCGAAGAAGCCGGGCCGGTTCAGCGGGCTCGTCTTCACGCGGCAGTTCTCGGCCTTTGACCCTCACAACGTCGCCTCGGCGAACAGCCCGTTTCACGGATTTTACATTCTGTTCTGGCTGGCGGTTGCGCTGTTTGTCTTCAAGATCTCGGCCGACAATTGGCGGCAGTACGGGACGCCGCTGGGGTCGAATGAGATTATGAAGACCATGTTCAACCGAGACGGTACGTCGAGGGCATGCATACTCACTCGAGGGCTTGTGCTTGCTGACACTGCTGTAAGTCGTTGTCCTGCTTCTGTCAGACGGCGTCATGTGTGCCCTCACGGGCGTCACTTGGGCCCTCCAGAAGCTCGTCTCTCACGGCTACCTCAGCTGGGACAACGGCGGTTGGATAGTGCAGAACGTGAGATGCCTCGGAATGGAATGAAACTAGGAACTCGCCGCTGACTCCATGGCAGATCTGGCAGATGGTCTTTCTCGCAGGCGTCGTAGGCTGGACCCTCGTCCGCGACTGGCCCTGGACGCACACCGTCTTCTTCGTCCTCCACGGCATCGTCATGGTCATGAAGCAGCACTCGTACGCCTTCTACAACGGCTACCTCTCCACCGTGCACGAGAAGCGCCTCTCCTTGCTCTCCAAGCTCAAGGAGCTCGACCTCGTCGACCCGGCCAGCAGCCCGTCCGCCACCGCGCCGCCCGCATACACCCTCGACACCTCGTACCTCGGCGTGCCGCCGTCGGCCGCCCAGCGCCGCCTCTCGCTCGCGCAGCTGCCCGGCGCTGAGGAGACGGACATTGACCGCGTCGCGCGTGCGATTGCGGAGCGCCAGCCGCTCGACGACGAGCACATCAGTCTCTTTGGCCGCATCATCAAGTGGGAGGTGGACGCCCTGGCGGACGAGCTGCGCGGGACGGCGGCCGATGTGGCGGAGGCGTACCCGAGGAACCTCACGTTTGTGGGCCATTACAAGTGGATTCCACTGCCCACGGTGGTGTATGAGCTCGGCTACCCGCAGAATGAGGAGATAAGCTGGGCATACGTGGCGGAGAAGCTGGTGGCCATGGTTGGCATTATCCTCGTCATGATCCAGGTGTCGCAGTACTCTATTTGTGAGCCCCCCCCCGGCTGCCTGGGTGAGTGTAATTGCTAACATCCTCCTCACAGACCCCGTCGTGATGAAGGCGATGCAGATGAAGGAGGATGGAGTGCCGCTGTCGGGGCGATTCAAAGAGTTTCCCTGGCTGCTGAGCGACCTGATATTCCCGTTCATGATGGAGTACCTGGTATGTCCTCCAGACATGTCATCCCTGATGGCCTCTTCTGACAAGACAGCTCGTGTGGTACCTCATCTGGGAGACGATCCTCAACACCCTCGCCGAACTCACCTTTTTTGCCGACCGCAGTTTCTACGGTCCCTGGTGGAACAGCGGTATGGCCCTTCCTCTGCCCACAACAGTCCATCACCTGCTAACCGTTGGCACAGTATCCTGGGACCAGTTCGCCCGCGACTGGAATCGCCCTGTGCACATATTCCTCCTGCGCCATGTCTACCACAGCTCCATCTCCTCCATGAAAGTCAACAAGCACACCGCCACCCTCATCACCTTCTTCCTCTCCGCGTGCGTGCACGAGCTCATCATGTGGTGCCTCTTCAAGAAGCTCAGGGGCTACCTCTTGATTCTGCAAATGTGCCAGCTACCGGTATGTCCCGCTGCCGCCCCTGCTGTAGTCTGCTGCTAACGTGGGTGTGTAGCTGGTTCGGTTGAGTCGTACAAAGTGGCTTCGGGGTCGAAAGACGCTGGGAAACTTCATATTTTGGTTGGGAATATTTACGGGGCCCAGTATGCTGTGCAGTCTGTATCTTATTCTGTGAGCATGGTCTGTTGGCGCGTTGGAATAAATTGCACATGGTCGAGGACAAAGCATATTGCTGGCATGGAAGTTTCGAAATTGAGCGGCCAACATTTTCTGGAGTTAAGAATGATAACATCGCCCCTATTCACATTCACGGGACGGAAACTGCGGATTCATTCGGATTCATTCAGACTGCGCTTTTCACCTTGCCAAACGGCACCAGCTGCATACAAACAACATTCAACTGAAACCCGTGATAACCCATAAGAAATTACATCTTCTCGTGAGTGGCCATGAGCGAACCTATCGTTGGTGTTAGTAAGAGAACAAACAATGCGTTCCGGCGGCGAGGAACATGACTCACCAATAAACGTCGTAACCAGACGGCTGCGCACTTGGCAGATATCCTCGGGCACCAGCCAGATAGTAGCGCCGAGCTTTCGGGCAATGCTGATGCTGAGCTTGGCGTTCATGTACGCGTCCTCGTCGGTCTTGCCGGCGGTGACGAGGTCGTAGTCGACGTAGCTGCTCTTCATGCCGTTCAAGACATCCAGCAGGAAAATACCAGAGCCAATGGACGGGTCCTTGAACGATCGGATGCTCGAGTTGCGGCCGCCCTTCTTCGACATGTCGTTGGCCCACCGGACCATCTCCGAATCCGTAATCTCCCTCTTCCCGAGCTTCTGTGCAAGAGATGACAGGGTCAGGGTGATGTCCTTTCGCATGAGCTGCCAGACGAGGCCCAGCGTCAGCGTCTTCTGGCCGTCGGTAATGTCGGCTCCCTGGATTCCGACGAGCGAGAAGCCAACCTGCTTGCCCAGCTCGATGGCGTAGTTTGTGTTTTCGACGGCCTTGAACTTGGACATGTCGCCGCCGTGCGCCGGAGCTTTGTTGACGTGTCGCCAGTTGACGGAGCCCTTGATGACCTTGTCGTATGCTTGCAGAAGGATGGTGCCGTCCTTCAGGTCGTCGAAGAAGGACACAACCGCGGGCTGGACATCCAAGCTGTTGAGCCACAGCGTGAAAACCCTGGCTTCTCGCTCTCCCTCGGCATCAAAGTCCTCCACCTCGAGCTTCTCCTCCTCCGTGATGGGGTCGAGCGCAGGGTGGTTGTTGAACAGGTTGGCGACAAAGGCAAGGTTGAGCTTGGGGTTTCCAGCGACGAGCGACGAGGGCGTCAAGAACTTGCGGCAGTCCAGCTTTTCCGACTCCTGCAGGACCTCCTCCGCTCTCTGAAGCAGATCAGTCGTCTGCAGTGGCCGTCGCGTGCAGCCATACTCGGGTCCTATTTGCGCTAGAAGCACGGCGTAGTTCTCGCCGTCCTTGACATCGGTGGAAAAGTTGTTCACTCTGGGAAAGGAGATTAGTCTTGACACCTCACCAGAGCTCGGGCACGACTCACCTTCGCGGCCAGTTGGCAGCCTTGAGATGGTAGTTGAACCAGCGGAGCAGGATCTGCTCGGGAGGGAGTCGTAGGAATTGCTCGAGGGTCTCGTCCTCGTCCAACAGCCGGTACAGCTCGGGGTGGAGCTTGATGTCGATCTTACTCAAGAGGCCACGTCGGATGATCTGCCAGATAAGACCGAGAATGAGATGTTCGCGGACCTCGATGATGTCGCCGGCGCCAATGTTGACGACGGAGCACCCAATACCTTTGGAGGACTCGATGACAATGTTGTTGTTCTCCGTCATTTGGAACGCATTGAGGTTCTTGGTCTTCTTGCCCGGCCGGTTGAGGACACGCTCGTCGATGGTGTCTGGGACACTGTCGTTGATGAGCTTGGCCAGGACCAAGCCGTCCTTGCACTCGTCGAACATCTCAAATGTATCGGTCGGGAACGGCAGGCGGCTGCCAATGTCGGCATCGCCTGCGAGGACGGCGTTGATATGGCGCGTGAACTCGGTCCGCTCGTCCTCGTTGATGGTGTGGGTGACGTTGGCGCTGGAGCCCTGGACCTGAATGCGTCCGCCGACGCTGCCCTTGGAGGCGTGGCCGCCGGTGCGCTGGGAAACGACGCCGCCGGTGCTCTGGGGAGTCGGGCCCGCCGATAGACGCTTCTGGGCAGGCGATGCATCGCGGACCTTGGCGATGAGCTGCGCTGGGTTAGCAGAGGCGGCGGCAGGATGTGGACCGGGTGGCTACTGACGCCGACATAATCCTCCAGCTCGACTCGTCGCGAGGAGTCGAGTTCGACCTCCTTGAGCGCCTGGCGGACGACATCGTAGGGCTGGTTCTCGCTCTGCTGGGTAGACTTGATGGCCGTGGCCTCGTCTATGTAGCCCTTGTCGTCGACGTCGAGCCGCCGGAAGGCGTCGGACAGCGAGAAGATCTCATTCTGCGGGAACTGAGGAAACTTCCTGGATCGGCGCACGCGCGCGCGTTAGCAGGGCGCACACACGATCGTGGTCGGAAGACTGCGCACCTCTGCAATTTCAGGACATTCATGGTGGGGTGAGGGGTCGGAGCTCGACGGCAGAAGATGAAGTCGCGCGACAAGCAGCTGGACGGGAGTTGGATGGTGTATGGATCAGTCGCAACGGGCAGCTCTCAGGCGCAGGGTGCAATGGCGAGCCCAAGTACGGGGGCTGATGTGGTGAAGGCGTGGTGATGACGAAGAGGAGACCAGGCACGAGCTGACGGACAGAGTACCCCACTCTAGCCTGCGTTGGGAGCTACGCATTCCACCAAGGCGAGATTTAGGCGCCACCCCAGCACTTAGCGGCCTCTACAAACTACATACAGGCGACGTCAGCTGTTTGAGGCTGACGACGTGCGGTGCCCAACGCGTGTACTCTGTACGTACATGGTGCCCTATTCTGGTCGAACCTCCGTAGCGCATCCGTCATTCGCATCTCGTCGGGCACGCTGCAGCGGGGTGCGACGGCCCGGTTCAGGACGATGATGTAATGGGCTTGCGGGGCCTGCATGGAATCCCAGGACCCCTCCAAAGGCGCCCTTGCAGAAGCCATGGAAAATTCTAGCCGCGCATCACTCCAGTAAAGCCACCGTCAACTTGCGCGTACGTCGCGAATCGTCGCATTCAAGGCTTCCTGGCAACTTTCATGCAGGTGCCTGTCACTCTGTCGCGATCCAACTTATCACGCGCCTAGCCCCTGGGCTGTAAGCCGCCAATGTCCGAGTGCAAGGCTTGCGACGAGCCCCTCGTCCTCCGCGTCGACGACGAGGACGAGGGCGCGACCAACGAGGCACAGACGGTGCCCGATGACCTCGAACTCGGCTGCGGTTGCCACTTTCATTGGTATGCCTTGTGAACTGGTAGGCGAACCTCGTCCCGGCTGCTAATTTGACACCAGGGAATGCTTGATGGACGAGGCGTCATCTGTTGCGCGCTCTCTCAAATGCCCCGCCTGCGAATCACATCTGCCCGTAAACGCGGCTGGACCTTCAGGCACCAGCGCCTTTCTCCAGGCTACTTCAAGCGCGCCTATCCTGGCGCGATATAGCAACGAGGGCGGCGTTCAAGACAGCCTTGATATCCTTCCCTCCATCACGGAAGAGGCCTATGTCCAGAACAACCCCGAGGCTCGACCGGCACGAGCCCTTCACGTCATGTGCTCCGAGGGAGATGTCGCCGGTATTGTCGAGCTTCTTCGGGATGTTCACGACCAAGTGAGCGACATTGGCTCTCTGGTCCGCTACCAGGACCCTCTGGCTGAGATGAAGAGCGGGCTTCATCTGGCCGTGGAGAGCGGGCAGGAGGATGTTGTTTGGCTTCTCTTGTGGCTGTCGTCGGCGATGCCAACCGAGTCGTTCCCTCCGCCTGCCCGGCAGGTTGCAGAGTCAATGAGCCTGGGCCGCTTGGGCGTACAGCCGGGTGGCGATATACGTGCCCTGCAGGACGGCCATGGCCGGACTGCTGAGGACCTCGCTCCACAGAACCAAGCAGCGTGGTCCAGGTTGCTGGAGGCCGGTGCATTTTCTCCGTGAACCACACCCGAAACGTGCTACTGTACCATCCGTTTGGGGACACGAATCTCGATATGGGGCAACTCTCGTGGAGACTTCTCCAAGCTTCAATACCTCTCCTGAAGGTGTCGAGTGCATGCGATTCAAGACTGCTCGGGCGAGAGAGTCTCGCGCATCGTCACCGCTATTAGCATGTAGCTATGCCTGGGAGCGTCCATGCTTGCAGACACAAGCCCGCTTGAAGCTCATGCGGCAATTGCTTGCAGAGACACCACCTCAGTAGGGAAAAAAAA
>JALHCC010000231.1:0-18851 GCA_024340765.1 Tolypocladium cylindrosporum | reverse complement strand
TCTGAGGGCTTCAAACAGCTCCAGGGCATGCGCCAGGATAGTACTCGGCGGCGTGCTGCTTGCGCCTGCGCCGGAGGAGCAGCCACGCGGCGGTGGCGACGGCGCCCAGGCCTGCCACGCCGCCGACGACGCCGCCTGCGATGGCGCCGACGGGGGTGCTGCCGCTGCTGCCGTTGCTGCTGCTACCGTTGCCGTTTGTAGGCGCAGGCGTCTCGCTGCTGCTTGTTCTCGCAGTGGTGGCAGCCCATGTAGGCGGCGAAGTGGACGCCGAGGTGGATGCCGACGAGGACGCCGACGAGGACGAGCCGGCCGTCTTCTTGGCCGGCTCCGGCAGCGGGAAGCGCTTGCTGCCGTCGTTGCAGCAGTTGCCCGGCTTGCCCGCGTTGCGGCTCGGGCTGCAGCAGAACTCGGTGAGCGTGCACGACTGCACCTCGACCCAGGAGTTGGGGTTTACTGGACGCTCACTCGTCAGCCTCGTCTTGCATCTTCCCGTCTTCTTCCTCCCGCTTTCTTCTCTCCATCCTCTTCTCCCCGTCCTCTTCTCCCCGTCCTCCTCTCTCCCACCCCCCAGACACACACAGCGGGGACTCACCCTCCGGACAGATGCTCCTGCACCCGTCGCCGTTCGCGTTGTCGCACGGCCCGCGGTACATGTAGTGCCCCGGGTACGTGCACAGCCCGTTGGCCAGGCACAGGTCGTTGGCGCTCGGCAGGCAGCAGATGTTGAAGGTCGTGTTGGCGTGCCCGCACGGCCGGAAGTCCCAGTCCGTCGCCTCCGTGCCGTCGCCGTAGAAGCAGCCCGTCTTGTAGTTGCCCGGCGCCACAAACGTCGTCGGGCCGTCCGCCGCCGCGAGGGCCAGCAGCGGCAGGGAGGCCAGCAGCGCGGCGGCTACCGTGCTCGGTCGCTGCATTCTATCGTGTCCTCTTGTCCTTTCTTGTTCCTCCGTCGCCGCTTCGCCTCGGCGGTACACGAGCGGATCGGGATCGGTCGTCGTGCGGCGCGTCGTCCGCCTCAATGTTCCGAGTCGTCCAGCTCCAGTCTCGCGGCGCAATTCGAGCAGTCACAGACAGAGCAGAGCAGAGAAGACGCGGGACAAGACCCGTCAGGAGAGACGGGACTCCCTCGCAATAGCCTGTCAGCAGCAGTGTCACAACGTCGCCGACCAACATGCATCCATCCGTCCAAGACCCACCGCATATGCATGCAGCTTACGCGCCGCCTTCGCCCTGCTGGCTGCTGCAGCCGCCCACGCGGACTGCGCCTACTGCTCGTGGCGGCGAAGACCAAATAGAGAAAACACGACCAAGTAGCCCCTGTTCGCGAGACGGACGGGCCGTGGACGGGCCTGGGGGCCGCATGCGCATGGGGCGCACGTCGGTTGCGTGACCAACGGCACAGCCAAGCATCACCAAGCATCGCATCTGCCCCTGTACGGATTGCTCGTAGCACGGCCCCAAGGGCCCGTAGTCCATACAACAACTCGGGATCCTGCTCGCCAGCGAATAAGAGCCTGGCGTTGGCTGGCCCCCAGGGTTCCAGGCCATCTCCCCCACCGTCTCGTTGGTCATGAGCAGCTCACAGTTCACAGGCCAATTGAGCCCGGCGGTCACAACTCGCATGCCAGAACGATGCTCAATTCAAGCAAGCTTTCTGAAGCCGACTCCCCTGCCTCGTTACGTGGCAGCTATCGTACGAGTAAACGCCGCCTCTCGGCCTCGCTCCCTCCTCTCCCCCTCCAGCCAGCGGCTCGGGGACTTTTTAGCTAGATATGCCCAGCTCGCGATAAACAACAAGGTGAACTCCGCCAGGTGACATGACAAACGACATGATGCAAGAGACTGCAAGAAATAAGGTGGTATACGCCAGAAACCCTGGCCACTTTTCGGCTCCGGCAATTCCACTGCCGCGCGCCTAGCCGTGCAGGCCGCACGTTCTGTGACGCATCAGCTCTCGGCGCTTCTTGTCCGTTTCTGCAACATTGTCAGCCCTACATCTCACGTTTGGGAACCTGATAAATGCTCACCTTCGTCAAACACGAGAAACTCGTGCAGAGCGCACCCAGCCGGCACCATGGGCAGGACCGGCACCTTCTTGTCCGTCACCACCTCCAGCAGCGCGGGGCCATCCGAGTTGATCAGCCATTTCAGGCTGTCGATGACGTCGGCCGGATCCGACACTCTCCGCGACTGGATGCGCATCGACTCGGCCAGCTTCATGAAGTCGGGGTTCACCTGATGCGTATGGGCGTAGCGGTCCTCGTAGAAGAGGTTCTGCCATTGCGTCACCATGCCCTGCTCCTCGTTGTTCAGGACGATGATCTTGACGCCAATGTTGAACTGCGACGCCGTCGCCAGCTCCGTCAGCGTCATGCCAAACGAAGCGTCGCCGTCAATATCGATGACGAGGGCGTCGGGCTGCGCCACCTTGGCGCCGATGGCCGCCGGCAAGCCGAAGCCCATGGTGCCCAGACCGCCAGACGTGATCATGCTCCGGGGATGCCTCCACCGGAAGTGCTGCGCCGTCCACATCTGATGCTGGCCCACGCCCGTCGCAATGTATGTCGTGTCCTTGCGGTCCGCCGTCAGGTTGCTGAGCTCCTCGATGACCGTCTGCGGCTTGATGAGGCCGCCACGCTCCGCCTTTGCGTAGTGCGACAGCGGCCACTTCTTCTTCCACTCGTTGATCTTGCCGAACCACTCCTTGCGGTCCTCCATCGACCTCGCCGTGAGCCCGGGCAGGAGCTGCTTCAGGTTGGTCGCCACGTCGCCCTCGATGGCCTCGGTGGCCTGGACGACCTTGTTGATGTTCTTGGGCATGACCTCAAAGTGCACGATGCCGCCGCGCTTCTCGGCAGCGGCGGCCTTGGCGCCGGGCGCGAACTTGGCGATGTTGCCCGTGACGCGGTCGTCGAACCGCGCGCCGAGGGCGATGATGAGATCGGCCTCCTGCATGGCCATGTTGGCGTACGCAGAGCCGTGCATGCCCAGCATGTGCAGCGACTTGTCGTCGAGCTCGTCGAAGCCGCCGAGGCCGTGCAGGGTCGTGGTGACGGGGATGGACGCCTTTTCGGCCAGCTCCTTGAGGAGTGCCGGGCCGCCCTCGGACAGGATGACGCCCTGGCCGGCGTAGATGACGGGCTTCTTGGCCATGTTGACGAGGTCGGCGACGCGCTTGATGGAGTTGTCCAGCTGTTTCCTGCTCAGGTCCATGGCGGCTCGGGAGGCGGCGCTGGGCAGCGACGGCAGGGCCGTCTCGGTGGGGATGGCTTTCCTCAGGATGCCGGCCGTGACGTCCTTGGGCAGGTCGACGAGGACGGGTCCGGGGCGGCCACTCGTGGCAATCTCAAAGGCCTCGTTGATTCTCCTCGGCAGCTCGGCGACGTTCTTGACCATGACGTTCCACTTGGTGCAGGCGCGGGAGATGCCGACGACGTCGGCCTCCTGGAAGGCGTCGCTGCCAATGGCCGTGGTCGGCACCTGGCCGCAGAAGACGACCATGGGGGTTCCGTCAGACAGGGCATCCTGCATAGGGGTGATGACATTGGTGGCACCGGGACCGGAGGTGACGAGGACGACACCGGGCTTGCCCGACGCTCTGGCGTAGCCCTCGGCCATGTGGCCGGCGCCCTGCTCGTGTCTGGGCAGGATAAAGTCGAAGTGTTTTGAGTTGTAGATCGCGTCGAAGACGGGCAGGATGGCGCCGCCGGGGTATCCAACTGCAAGTGACTCACGTTAGCGGTGGTGTTCCCAAGGCAAGCTGCGCCGCAATCGCTTCGACGTACAGATGTGTTTAACGCCTTGTCTCAGCATCATCTCGTGAAAGATTTCGCCGCCAGTCTTGCCAATGAATCTGTCGAAGCGCGTGGTCAGTTGGTGATGCCGTGGCAGTCAAGTCGAGGTGGGAGTTGCGTACGACTCGTCCATGTCGACCTTGTGCGGGTTGGCCAGAGGCTGGACATGGCTGCGATCTTGATCCTCTGCGTTGAACGCAGGACTCGGTACGGCGCGGACCTGACTGCTGAGTTCGTCAAGGCAAAGCCCAATCGTCAGCTCAAGGTGATTCTCTCGACGGGGTCTCCTGCCGATGCCGGCGCCTGGTTTTTCGCACGCTCCGCCTGCATCGACGGGGGAGGACTCACGGCGCGGTGGACGTGGCCGTCGCGGCCGTCGCTTGATTCCGTTGCCCGGAAGGGACCTTTCTGGGCGCCAGCACAGCGGCGGACTGTGTCGTCGAGGTGAAGTGCCGTGCCTGGCCCAGGGCTCTGAGGGCCTTGGTGGCCTGGCGACTTCGGAGCATCATGGCGGTGGTGGGGACTGGGTTTTTTCTCGACCAGCTCGATGCGCAGCGGTCTGCAGGATAGGGTAGGGGGCCTCGCGAACGAGGGAGCACGCAGAGAGAGAAGGAGAAGGAGAATGGAGGAGCAGCGGCCGCCTGCAATTGAGATCGTGGGTTCCGTGTGGGTAGGGAAAAAAACGGGAGGGAGGAAAAGAACCTAGGTAGGTTGGTGGCGGACCAGCCCCGAGTCAGAGTCAGTCAACGGGAGCGATGCCGGTGCTGGCTCCAGCGCAGCGCCGCTCGCACAAACCGGTGGGAGTGGTAGTAATATCACAAGCCAGCACAGTCAGCCAGCTGATAGGGGACTCGAAGCGCTGGAATGGTGCGGGGTCCCACATGTACCTCTCCACCAAGCCTCGCTGTGAAGGGACTTCTAGGCCCGCGTGCACGGATCAGCGGCCGGTCGAGCGCGAGTCCCGGCCAGCCAATCACGTCGCGCCCAGCTCCGGCCAGCGAATCAGAGCCGTCGAGATGGCCGGATTGCCAACCATGCGCGAGTCTCTGATGGACGACGATTTGCAATTGGGCACCGGACTGGCCTTTGTTTGCTCTTTATGCAGCAGCTGCAGGCAGGTAGGTTTGGCGCCGGTTGTCGCAGACGTTTTCGTTGTCCTCGCCGTCCACGAGCAGAAGGCGGGGGAACGACACCAGGTGGCGCTGGTGGCGACGTCGACAGCTTCAACGTGCTTGAAGCTGGTTGTCGCCTTCTCCAGCGGTTGCCGTGGGACAGGTTTCTCCTGCGCTGCACAGAGTACTCCGTACGCGGGCGAGTTATGACTGGCACCTTGTGACTGGCAACGGGGACCCCTCCGGTGGGATCCGGATCCCACAGCTGCTCGTACAGCACGGAGGACTGCTGTGCCTGGCTGCACTCCCTCTCTCCGCCACCATTTCTCTTCATGCTCATGGCTCTGCTCTGCCGCGGTTGCATGTTCACCGGCTGGCGCATTGCAACCGTACACGGCAGGCTAGCCAGCGACCCAGCGACACACATGGGCATGAATCCGGGCCTCAATTGTGTCCCGGGGCCCACTTTTGGCTGCGATTTCGGGGGCCAGCCTCCGCAGTCACCCAACATCGGCCGAGGTCTCTCATCCTTCTGTTGTTGCGCGTGTGCTAATTTCAGCCAGTCATCGAACCTCTTGTCTACGAGTATGCACAATGCGGATGCTTGGCAACTCATGGCCCCGCGTTCATAAAGAAAGAGACCTGTATCGTCTCTTGTTCACAACCCCGGGGCGGGGACGCATCCGACGTCGGCCAGCTGCATCGCGGTCCGAACCCCATGCTTGTAGTAAAGTAAATCGGAGATACTCAGTATTCCAAACTAACCCTGACCCGTCCATCTCACGCCGTGCATCTCTCATAGCAACCCAATTGCAATTGCGATCGGAAAGAAGGCCATGGCTGCAAAAACGGCTGCATGTGGCCCATGGATAGCTGCGGCCGCAGTCACAATCGCTGAGCCTTTGGAAGGTGATGGCGCCGACTCGACAGGCACATAGGGTCCGCTGGTGCTCTTAGTCGCCGATTCCCGATGCGGTTCTAGGAGTGCCTAGCGAATATCCTGATGATCCTCCTGATTATCCGGCCGAGGGTAAGACGCGGGGCCGACACAGTCTTTGCAAGGTGTAGGTGCCGGGTTGGTACACGTAGCAGGACTGTAGTGCAGGGCGTTTCAAGAAAGAAGGTTTGGCCGTAGGAAGAGATGCTTGTTGGAGCAACCAGACATATGACCGTGAATACCTCTTCGGTGAGTATATCATGACCTGCGATTCTAGTTGACTGTTGCCTATTACCAAGCTTGGTGGATAACGGATGCGTTGAAGCAGTATTGGCGGTTGTAGCTATAGTTGTTCCCGTACCGGTTGTGGTCGTGGTCGTCCCCGTGCCAGGCGCACTTGTTGTCGTCCCTGTATCGGTTGCATCTGTAGTTGTGTTCGATGGCGACGGCGCGGGAATACACGCGCTGATTGTATTCGAGTCTATAGACACACAAACCATTGATCGTGTGTAAATACCTCCCTGATGGCTCGCGCCTGGATACATGTTGATCCTGTTGCGGGCCATAAGAATACCAGAAAAGGTAGCATTTGTAGTGATCGCTACTACCGGAGCCTGCCAAAAGACGTTGCTGGATGAGGCGCCGTTGACTAGGGTTATCATAGCATTAGGAAAGATGACTATGCTAGATGATGTCTGCAAGACCCAGACGCTATCCGGGTTGTCATTAAAAACACCTGGGAAAAGGTGCTGCCCCCGCATGAGGAGCCCGCATGCCCAACAGCGTCGTCTTCGTCATTCACCTGGCCTCCACCGCTCTCCTTGCCTTCTTCAAGCGCGTCTTGATATCCGCTTAGAAGTAGTTCTGGCTCTCCTCAATGGCAAATATGGCTGGTTCGCGACGCTCGGGGGGTGAAACAGTCGAGTGATCTTTCTTGCATGAACCCTTGCCCTGTAATGCCGCGCCACTGAACCCGCAGGATACTTCCTTGCTATCCCATCATAAGAAGCAAGCATACCACCTTGTGTTGACATGCTACTTACATATTGCTGCTTATATTCGGGGTTTTTTGCCGCTCCCAATCCTTCTTGCCGGAGAGTCTATAACTGCAGTTGTACGTACGTAGATATTTCGAGCCAAGACTAATCAACGGTAAGACGAGCACGGCCCCTGGTAGTATTTGCCGACACACTCTAGTGGTAGCCTCGTCTCTATACTAAATAAGTTTGTATACGCCGGGAGCGTCTAATCTGGCAGTTTGGACGTACACATACGCTTGCCCCGAGATGATACCGAGGGGGGCCGCGAAGAGGCTCACTCAAGCCTGGAACCTGAGGATGGTATTCCTAGGAGCCTCAAAATGAATAGGACGCAGACAGCTATTGGCTCCCGTGCATTGTGGTTCGCAGCTATTCGTCACTGTTTACTTGCAGTCTACGGCTCTAAATCATTAGAGCAGCGGGGAGAACAGGCCAAGGCCATGAAAGCAACTGCCGCAACCACACGACGGCGTAGCCTTCCCAATTGTATCATGTATAGTCCGCATGAAGTATGATGATGTACCTTAGGTATCCACGTGTATTTCGTAGACCTCTTTGCTTGCTTCCCATACCATGCCTGCCTGCCTGCCATCCACCATCGCCCTCTATACTTGACGCTATGAAACAAGCAAAATGCCCTTCAACAGGCACGCACATGGCGCCCACCGCCGGGTATCTTTTTGCCTGCCTGTCCTGCCTGGTTGGCCCGTCCTGTCTTCCGTCTTTCACCTCAATCCAAGCCCCAGCAAGAATAAATGGTATCTCAGCAACGCTAAGAACAAAAGGAAATGCCCGTCCTCCGGCCGCTACCCCAGCAGGCCGTGTATCAATATTAGGTATACATTTACCGTCCCAGATGTCAATGAGGCCTCGACAGTATGAACTGGAGGAGGAAAAAAGGAAGGAATCAAAGACGCCTGGAATACAAAAGAGTAGAGGGAAATTGGATGTTGGATGAGACATGCTGGGGGCGCCGTCCCAAATGGTGGTCTCCACGAGTGCGGCAATGGACCAGCGCTTGCCGACTCTCTCCTTGAACCCCGACATTTTTGGCAAGCCCAAAGCCATGCCCGAGGCCCATCGTATTAGGTATATATGTTGAATGATCACAAGCCTACCCGAGTGCCTACATGCCCAGCATCGTAGGCATCATCTCAGGGGGGTATGGCGGGCTGTCGTGCGGCATCGCCTTCTTCGTCGGTCGAAGGCTCTCCATGCTCACAACTCGGCCCCACGAGGCTGGCCGTTTGTGTGGCACGGGGGTCGCCGGACGCACTGTCGACGTCTGGCTCGCGTTCATCGTGTAGTCGTAGAGGCCGTGGGGGGCGCCGACCTGAGGAGGGTGGTGGTAGGGGTTGAATGCTTCCATGGTGTAAAACGACTGATGCGGGTTGTGCTCTATATGCATTGGATACATCATCGGATGGTTATCGATCGGCGTATTCATCTGCTTGGGAAGTCCCGGAGGCACCTCTGGTGCGAACTTGGGGGCGTCGACGGGCCACACAGTCTCGTTCGGAATCGGAAAGGGCGTGCCCGGGTGCGGGCCAGATGTCAGGTCGTCACCCATGATGGTGTCACCGCCGCCGCTGCTGACGGCACTGACCGAGCTTGCCGAGCTTGCTCCGCCGCCTATGACACTCGCTGGTGTCGGCGGCCGCGAGGAACGCTTTCCGTGCCGGCTCGGCAGTCTAAACACGGACTGTGTCAGGCTCGATCGGCTGGACCGCCTCTTCGTGAGGGTGAAGGTGGAAGAGGCATCGTCCTCTGATTTGGGGCTGAAGCTTGCCGAAGAATGGCCCGGGGAGTCAATCAAGCAAAGGCTTCGATAGGGTAGTTGAAAGTACATGTCGATCTCGCTCGGTGGAGGCGTGCCTGGCGAGGTAAACGGCGCTGTTCCCAAGATGTAAGCCAACCGCACCAGGGTGGAGATGTCGCTGCCCAGATGGCGACACTCGAGCATGCGCTTCAGGTCACCCGAAGACCGTGACCTCCAGAACAGTTGCTGTCGTTTCTCCTTTGGCCAGATGCAAGTCTTCCAGATGTGCTTGACCTGTGGTTGTCGCATCAGGTTCTGCATCTGCACCCTGTATTCCCAATGTTTGACGTCGAAGCCGTCTTCGAAATGCTTGGCAATGTGCTCAAAGTGCTTGTCGCGCGTTGCCGATGCGTCGTCGGCGGTCTGGGCCTCGAAGAGGCGGTCTTTGCAGGCATCGAACCCGCAAGAAAAGACAACCTGGTTGCACAGCTCCGTTCGGGCGGCGCTGTTGGGCAGTGCCTTCAGCCTGTGCGCCTCCTTGGCGTGGGTGCTGTACGCTCGCTCCGTCGAAAAGGATAGGTGGCAGCCCTTGGTGCGGCAGATCCATACGACGTCGGACCCGTGGAAGTTGTGCAGGTGTTTCTTAAAGTCGCTCTTGCGGCCAAAGCCTACCGGACTGTTGTCGAGGAAGCACATGGGGCACTGGTACTTCTTGGATGTGGGAGCCAGCAGTCGAGGGGACGGGTGCGAGGTCACGTCGCTCGGGGGTAAAGGCGACGGAACGGGCGCGGGAGAGTCGAGCCACGAGCGTTCGCTGATCTTGGTGGGCTCTGGCTCATGCATAGATGGCATGTCTGGGGCCACCTCGGGCCATGTGCACTGGGTGTTGATGGACGCGTCGTCCGACCTGCACTGTGATGCTTCTGAGCTGGTCCATGCCAGCGACGGAGCGCTGATGTTGCTGAGCAACGTGCTCGCCGAGAAAGTCGAGTCTCCCGCTGCGAAATTTGTCAGAGAATGGGTTGAGAAGACCGGATGAGTCGCGTGGTCTGGGGCTCACATGAATCAGGCGAGCCGGTCAAGGCACACAGAAGACTGGGAATTCCATATCGCTGGACAAGCCGAAGGAGCTGTTGGTGGTCCTCATCCGTCAGTGGTCGCACGTTGGCGTCGTCCGCGGGAGGACGAAAGGGGAACATGGCGGTAGCAGTTGCAGGGCGTCGCTGTCCTTGGTCGTTCTCGCTTCCGCTGCGTACGTTTAGGATCGTCGTGAGATGAGGCTGATGAGGGGAAGGGTAGCGAGCGGAGGGCCGCCGTTGTCGTCGGGGGTTGGATCAATGCGTTGGCGAGGGTGAGGCTTTCTGCCCCCTCTCGTGATGGCTTGGCCTCACAAGTCGAACGGGAGGCACCTCACGGCCAGCGTCCCGTATCGTGGCCTCGCACCGCGCGCAAATGCGCGATGACCAAGGCGAGAGAAGCAAGAGGCAGAGGCTGCGAAGAAGGGCGTTCTGCGCACCGCGAGCAGACAAAGTGTCGATGGCTGTAGCCTGGGCGCAGGATTGAGCTCGTCCAGTGTGCGAAGAGGTCGAGTGTTGCTCGGGCTCACACGAAGCGTGAGAGTTGGACGAGGGAAGACGGATGGCAACACGGGCCAGGACAAAGAAATGGGGCCAAAGGAAGGACGAGCCGGGGGAGAAACCTTCTAGAAGATCTCAGAGAACGCTCAGACGGTCGATGAAATAACCCGTTCATCGCCAGAGCCGGGAGGGAGGGCTTCCCTTCCTCTTGGCCCATAGTCCGTCGGACATCCCACCCTCTCTGTCCTCTCTGTCTCTCTGCTGACCCCTGCGGCCCTGCCTGGCTGCTGCGGGCGCGTGCTGTCGACGTGTGTCGAGCAGCTGGGCCACCCTTGGTCGCGGACGCCATGGGGGTCCCTGTCGAAGACACATCAACGGCCAACGGGGGAGCCGTTTCAGGAACGGTGTCATTTCTCACCGCAGTCTCAACGCATTCTGAAACGCCCTGGACGACGCAGCCACTTGCCAGGGCGGTAGCGCGGACCGGGGCCGCTGCCAGTGTGGTGATGGCGGTCGCCGTCTGGAGTCGCCGACAGCCAACCAGGCGGCGTCGCGCGGCATCGCGCGGCGTCGTATGACCAGCGCCCGCAAATTAGCAGCCTGGGCACCCCTGTGCAGAATCCAGCCCCTGCAGCTCTCTCGCTCCCAGGGCATCGGGTGGCTCAGTGGGCAGACCCCTGCTGGCTCCGTCGGGGGCTTCTGCCGCCCTTCTAGAAAGCAGCGTCTGGCTCCAACTCCCAAGACACGAGGAGCAGGCGTGGCCGGAGGTGAATGTCTTGGAATATTGGGCCGAAGGGGAGACACCGAGAGGGGCAGAGGATGGCACGCAACGAGTGATTGGGCCGCGGGGCGGGGGCGTCGTCTATTCGGGCGAGGTCGCAGCAGCAGCAGCGGTGTGTCGTGATGGTGGTGAAGATGTTTCCGTGCCTGGCTGCTGGACTGGACTCGTCGAGCCAGTACTCGTACTCGTCCGCGCCGGCCGTTTCGCCAGCTGTGATGGCGGCAGGGAAGCGTGGAAGCCAAGGGCATGGCTTGCGATGCCATGATGAGATGACACCCACAAAACGGGACGAACAGTGTCTCTTGCGACAGGCCCTGGCCCACCCACACGCGCCAACGTCGACCGTTGGTACCGTTAAGATTAAGCAGCGAAAGCAAGAACCATGACGCACGTTTAGGCTCGTATGAGTACGAGCGGCGCGGAAATGAAGACGAGACAGACTGGGCATTTTCCCTGGCTTCGTTGCAGATACGGCGAGGGTGGTGCACTGGTGATGAAGAGAATACGAGAACAATCGGTGCCTGGAACGGGAGCCTGAGGTTGAAACCACCGGCAGTGCTCACCTTCAGTCACCTCCACCCGCTATTACCCACCTCACCTTACTTGCTCACCTTGCTAAGCCAACACCCGCAGACAATCCCGAGCCGTGTCTGGACAATGCAGCTGTCTCACGACCACAAGCTGGCTGGTACTCGAATGAGCTTCGACACATTAATTACCAGCCTGCAGCATCCAAACCTCCTGCGCAACAGCCTGCACCTGACATATCACTCCCCAGTTGCAGATGCTGACAGGCCCCCAATCATCCCGCTGGCCCCCATCGGGAACGCCGTTGCCAAGACAAGGCGGGCAGGGGTCCGGACACACGGCCATTCGTCAATCGTATTTGAATTTCCAACGGATAGCGTTTCCTATTCTTGTCGGGGTCGCCCTGGCCAGGCACCCTCCCGGCATCACGAATCGGCGATCAGTCCTTCGCTTTGGTCTCCCCCAGCCATCATCGGCGGATCACTGGCCCGCCTTGCGAGATGACGCTGACGAGGCACATCCATCCTGACGTTTATTTAGTTATTTCGTACCCTTCCAACTTTCGCGAGGACCCGACGCGGCAACGACGAGCAAATAGCCCTCGGTGAGATGCCAAGCTGCAGCCACCAGTTCCAGCTGCACCTCGTAGCTCGTCAGCAGTCAGCCTGTCCTTTCTACACCGACATGCCCAAAAGGACTTCCCTCCGTGCTTGCATATGTACCGTCAAGCCTCTGGCGGCTCTGTCTGACTCTATCGCATTCTGTTGGCTAGGTTTGGTTTCATCAGCGCGTCTTCCTTCATGCCGTCGCATACTGCCGGCACGCGCACACTGCCACCGACCAACACGCTCGACAACCACCCAACGATCATCACCAAGGTGCCGCCGCTCCAGCATATCCTGTGTCCTGGGCCGTCCTAAGCCCCCTACCACGTGGCTCCCCGGGTCCCTTCTCGCCTTCTAGAAGCGCGCACCATCTCAGCCCATTGGCTTCTCTCGCGCTGCCGTGTCTTGCTCCGTGACTTCCGACTCGCGGGTTGCGTCTCCATCCATGCTCTGTGCGCCCGAAGTACTCAGAGCCATGCCCCGTGCTGTCTCACCTCTCCCAACGCCGTGCGACTCTGGCGGCTCAGCTCACCCTCGCTTGCAGCGGATGTGGGTTTTGGGAATGGTGACTGAGGCTGATGGACCACCTAGTTTGCACGTCTTGGTCCGCATCATGCTAACATTGGCAACATCCCCGAGCTATCACATCAGTGTGCTCCTTTCCAGTTCATGCGACGGCCAAGCCGTACGCATGACGCAACATATCAACCCGCTCATTGACGAATGAATGCGCTGACCTAGCCACGGCTAGCAGCCCGGAGCAAGCATCGCCCTGTCAGGGCTATATCCGTGCTGATGATACGATGTGGTCGCTTGGTACATATCAGGACGGTGGCCGTAAGAAGCATATCGGTAGAAAACCTGGTTTTTAGTCCCTGTCACTGAAAAGGCTGGCTTGAAACCCCCGGGACTGTTTCTTGGTCGTCACGCATCGACTGCTAGTGTGTGATCCATATGAGGGAGGCCCCGTATGCACGAGTACGACCCTTCTACTCTAGCCTCTGATATGGTCAGGGGCATGGCTTGGAGCAACGATTGCGCTTCGCTATGCCGAAAAAGGGGGTGTGCCTGTTGGACTGTCTCTTGATATCTTGACCGCGCTTAGCTTTGATGTTGTCATCTGCTGCGGCAGTCGAGGTCTGTCAAGGGACTGGGATCCCCCATGTTCTTGAGAGCCTGAACATGCAAGGTACCCATGATACCCCGGCCTCCAAGGGGCATATTCGGATTTAATTGACGCCTTTGAAGGCGGGCGAGGCAGCAGGTTGCGGGGTACGTACGGATATTGTCACGTTTGTCTTCAAGCACCGGTCCCTGACTCCATCGCACTACATCCCTGTCTGGATCGTGCCTATAGCGACGTATGCGGTTCGAGAGGTAACTAAGCACAAGTGAGTACTTTAATGGAACAAGCTGACAATAGTAGAGAAACTACATGGAATTGCGTATCCTTCATAGGCGCCTCGACGACAATTCACTCCCTTCGCAACCCTGCCGTTTCTGTCGACACTGCAGATAGTGCTTCTGGCACCGCATGATCCTCTTCAGCTTACCAGGTTGAGATTGAAGGTTAGCGCCATGAGTGATGTAGTCTATGTTCAAAATGTCGAAGTAGAAATGAAAGAATCACTAAATTATGTACCTCAGCACTGTTTCCTATTTTATCGTCTCCAGCATCATCCCTCGCTAGATCCACGATTGCGTTCGTAGACCATAAAACAAACGTAATATTCACCCGAACCGCCGTACATGGAATCATCCTGGACAAGCTCTTTCTCGACGCGGAATCCAAGCCGCTTGTATAATCCCACTCCGGCTTTCATAGCGAGGATGAAGATGTCCAGGCCCAACTTTTCCGCTTCCCTCATACCACTTTGTACCAATGCGGTACCTATCCCCTTGCCCTGATTCTCTGGGTGAACAGCCAGATAGTCCAGACCTGTAAGCCGTCAGGATTGAATTCCTCTTTCCATCACATATTGAAGCTTGGGCCCGAGATGTTTCCTTACGCATATAAGGCTTCCTGGCCAAAATCCCCTCCTTGATCCTATCTATTGGATCAAACAGCACATCCGCCTCGGTATTAGGATCCCAGATGGCAGTATCAGCAATTCGTCGGATTTCAGCCTCTTCCTCCGGCCTAACGGCAGGAACTAACGCCTCTGGCCACGCTGGCGTACCGGTAGCATTGGTCGCGTGTGAAGGCGGCAGATACCAGCGAGCAGAGCCTACTAGACGATATGTTTTAGGGTCTACTGCTTTCTGATGTCGCTTGGTCGTGCGATCGCTTAGCAGAGTGCGTGGCATACGCTTGGCTACCTGCGAAATGTGATAATCGATGGTCCTGTGGCGCCATGTCAAATTCCAATGCGGATCTTCCCACCAGGCGGGGATGTTGTTGCGGCAGAGAGCATCGCTGTCGGCGACGTTGCATGCAGAGATTGTATAGCTGGCCATCTTGAGACTGGGTATGCACGATACTTTGGCGTTGAGGTGGGCGATCGCTCACCGGAGCCCTGGACTCACGGAGAAAAGAGGAGCAGCCTAAGTACCACTCCTACTACAAGGGTCTAATTGACTAGCTACAGTTATGTGTGCAATTTACCGTGCCTTATAGCCGTATCAGAGTGGGCGTTGGCGGGCGGACGGAGGACGCGCTGACTGGCGTCCATCAGCGTGCGGGGTTTGGCAACGTTGCCCGCAAACTCCGGAAGCCGATTATCACGGGTCTTCAGTACGGAGAGATCTACATGCAGTGCCTACCACAATAATACCTGTATTGGAATTGCTTACCGTCGGTGTGCCTAAGGGTATCGCGATCTTGCAAATCCTCACGCGGGATGACGGCTGGTGCAACGGCAGCTGGCCGATGCCAGCCATAAACGACACTGGACAAGAGTTTAGCGGACAAATTGATACGTGAGGAGTCAAACGAGAGACTAGGCTAAGTCCAGAAGTTGCGTTGTTGTGATTGAACGGAGAAGTCGGAGATGGCAGGGTCCACGACGTGGTCCGTCTTTGTACGTCCGTCAATTGGTGAGTAATGAATATTACGTCTGGCATATGTAAACTTGATCTTGTATGCAAGGTCATGAGAAGACTATATGGTACAGTAAGACTGCCACCGTTCATTTGCTCTCATACGTGGATGATAGCAGCGCGCGATGCAGTTGTGATCAGAGGCTGTGATGGAGGTGTGATGTCTTGGATGACATGATGCGACCTAGTCAAAAGGCCCTGGGCTGCAAATCAACAGGCCTTGCCTCACGTACATAGGAGTTTTTAATACTCCGTAATCTTGCATCACCTTTGCAGCCGAGGTTGTCAAGTCTCTTACTGGATGCGGTTGGTTGCAGCGCACTAGATTGCAAGTCTAGACCCTTTCCAACCCCACATGCAGTCCCGGAACTACGTGTTCAGCGATGGAGCTCATGTTATAGCAATGAGGATCATTTCGTATTCGTTTTCTCATTCCAAGCAGCCTAAGGAAGGAAAACCACAATGCTAGCAAAACATAACATTGGTTTAGTGTGAGCCCCGAGGTATGGTTCAGGTTAACCCCCCTTGGCCTGACGCTCCCGGTTCAACATGAACAGTATAGTGTCAAGCGACAAACAAGAGATGTATATTACCTCGCCGCACCTTCCCGTTTATCCGATAACAGAGAGTTTGGGACATAAGCACTAAACATGCTCATCCCAAGCTATGAAATCCCTGACTGGATGGGAAGTCCAGCGTGGAGAACTCGATTATCTCCCGTTCTATTCATGTGCATGTTGTTTCAAACGATTACAATTCCTGTCTTTGGCCTAACCAGCAATCGTTCAGCGGTGTCAGCTCAAGAACACCTTTCACCGTCGGCATCCGCAGACACTCCACGGATATTTGGAAAGTAAGTCTCTCTGCCGACACAATCCTCATTCAGGTACATGAGAGGGGTACCTAGCCGTTGTAACCGCCTATAGTTGCCACCCCCAGTCACGTTTTCTCTCGTTGGCAATAAAGGTAACCAGTCGTACGGATAGTGAGGTCGAAACTGACTGCCAGCGTAAGGGTGCCTGGGCGAAAATGAGTAAGACAGGAGATTGCGCCACGTGACCATGCCGTGAGAGAGCCAAGGTGTGAGCCGCGCAACACCAACCTGTGACACCCACCTCACCCACAGTCGCTCGGTTGGCCAGATTGCTGGAGCCAATATTCGCCCATATTCGTCCTGGCTCTGCCGTTTCAGATACTTCCGGCTCAATCACGACCAGAGACAGGCCATGGCCAGCCTTCGATTATCAGCCTCCACGACTGCTTCTTGGGCTCTCAGAATGGTTGCCAATTATTGCCGCCCACAGCCCCATCACTTTATTCACGCCAGCCTGTCAGATACCATGTATTCCCAGTGGTGTAACTCGGCAGTCGTTAGACCTCGCCAACGCAGGGCATACGGATCACGGGCTTCTCCGGCGCCTGAACTGCTCCCGCTTGAGACTCCTGTCGACGAGGAGAGGTTTCCTGGCTATAAACCCGAGCATTATTATCCTGCGAACCCTGGGGATATATTGGAGAACAAACATCAACTAGATGTTAAGATTGGCTGGGGATCGTCATCCACTGTCTGGCTCGCGCACGACATTCGACGGTATTCGCTCCCTGGATGCGCTCACTTCTCACAATACTATTCTTGGTGACTATTCACACTAACTATGTCTCAGTGGCAGCTGGCTAAAGCGAAGGGGGCATGTCGCTGTCAAAATCTGCAATTGCGACACCTCTGAAGAGGACATGGCACACGAGCTTGACATGGCCAAGCATATATCCTCTGCAAACCCTCAACACCCAGGGCGTGCTGTCCTAGGGACGGCAATTGGGGGATATATAGTAGAGTCGCCGCGGGGAGAAAAACACCTTGCCCTTGTGTGTTTGAACCCATGAGAGAGCCTCTCTGGCTATTCAGAAGACGCATCACGCACACAAACCGTGCCACCCATGGCTCACTGCGTCTCATGAAGTGCTACCTCATAATCCTTCTCAAGGGCTTGGACTACTTGCACTCGCAAGGCCACATTATACACACAGGTGCGTAGGCCTCCCTTGTGCGCATCATTTACTGACCTATCTAGACCTAAAGCTCGATAACATCATGGTCACCTTTGAGGATCAGTCGACAGTCGAAAGCTTCGTCAAGGCACAGGCTACCTACCCCATGGCCCGCAAGCACGTCGGTGATCGTACGGTATACCGATGCCACAACGACTTCGGGCCTGTGGCTCACGGCCTCGGCAATATGATACCGCAACTAACCGACTTTGGCCTAGCACAACACGGGGACAAGGGCGGACCACTCATCCACCCCATACAGCCAAACGAATTCCGCGCGCCAGAAGTTCTCCTTGGAATCGGCTGGTCGTACAGCGCCGACATGTGGAACTTTGGCGCAATGGTTAGCCCCCTGCCCGGTTTTCATTCCTGGCCTCTGTTGACTCTGGTAGATCTGGGAACTCTTAGCCGGATGCTCTCTATTCCGACAGCCAAGGACGGAACCGTACTCGCCAGCCCAGCACCTTGCGGATATGATCGCCCTCATCGGGTCAATACCCCCTTTGCTCATCCGACGGGAGAGAGACATGCGCCATTGGCGATGGTCCCCTGCGGTCGTGAATCCAGAGGGAAGACTCTCCAGCAACGCCGCCGAGTTTTACGGTGGCCCATTCTTCACCGATGATGGTGGGTCCGACTCTCTCCTGACTCTACTTGCTATTGACCTTTGTTCTTGAAATAGGTACATTTATACGTAGCGATTTGATACCCAAGGGACGCAATTTAGAGAGCGAGTTGCCTGAATGTATTCTCGAAGAGAATAATCCCGACCTGTTTCTCAAGTTTATGAGGAGGATGCTTTGCTGGGTGCCCGAAGAGCGCGCAACGGCCGCCGAGCTGCTAAATGATCCTTGGCTGCGCATATAGAAGGTTGTGAATGGGTAATTATAGCAAGCACCGGTTGTCAGCTATCACTCCTGTAGGGCATTCAAATTTTCTATAGACCAGAAATAGCGATATGCAGAGGTATCATCATCCAGTACGAGGACAGACGGACCAAGGCATGCCCTCGGCCAATGCAGGCTAGGCGTCGATTCACTCCAAGAACATGCAATGCTTACGCACCTCTGTTTTGTTAACGCTACATTTCGGCAGCCTCGCATGGACGAAGAACTGCGTGGGGTTAGTGTGGTGAGCACTACTGTCAAGTAGATTCACAATCACAAAGGGCCCGGCTGGATATGTTGTGAGATGACTTGGGGTTTTAAGCTTCTGGGTCGAAAACAAGGCAACGAAACTAGAACATGTCACTGGGAAAAAATGAACTCAGTTGCGGCTTTCCCCCTGGGACATAGGATACACAAGTCAAGTTGCGTGGTTACCGCAGAGCTTGGAGAGGCTGAGTACAACATCCGGAAATTGGCGCAGCGAGCTCAGCGCCATCCGTATTGATTCTTCCGCAGAGCAGTGGGGTGCACGTCTCAGCGTCAAGACTATCTTCCAGAGCCCATAGCTCGAGCACCTGGATGCTGTGGCAGTCTCCGAAGGAGGCGGTCCGACACTCAACCCGGGGCCATTAAGTATGCTCAATTCGGATGATTTGAGCCTCACCAAGGACGAAATCTGAATCCAGTGCGGGCTTTCGAGTGCCGCGAAGATCGATAACGCCTACCCCTGCAAGCCCCCCCCCCCC
>JALHCC010000230.1:0-23480 GCA_024340765.1 Tolypocladium cylindrosporum | reverse complement strand
CCCGAAGCCCCGGCGCCGGCGCCGGCGCCCCTGCGGCAACCCGTGCGGCCGGCGCGACGCGCTTCCGCGCCCCCAGGCAGGATCCGACGTGCTTCGACTGCTTCTGGACGCCGGCGCAGGTCCGCTCCCGGGCGCATCCGAACGTGCTCCGCGCGCAGCACTTCATGATGAGCCTCTGGGGCGACGGCACGGACGACCGCCTCGCCACGCACCTGCCCATCACCTACGTGGACCGCATCCGGGTTCATGGCGGCGGCTTCGATGCGAGCACTTCGGGGTCTCATCCTACCAATACGCCTGCGCCTGCGACGCCGTCAAGCTACGCCTGGCCTCAACCTCTGTCACAGCAGCAGCAGCAGCAGCAGCAGCAACATGCTTCCCAACCACAGTTCCTCGCCCCCCAGTCCGCCGACGACTGGATCAACGCCCTGCAGTCCTCGGCCGGCATCATTGCCCAAGTCGACAACGGCTCGCTCGAGCGCTGGGAGCCCGACGGCTACGGCCGCGGCGGGACGTACGACCGCATCTTCCACGGCGGCTGGGAAGAGTACGATCCCTGGGAGTGTGCCAGCCGCGTTCGTTCCACCACGGACCTGTACAACGGCTACGGGGCCTGCTCCATCTTTCGCATGTTTCAAGGCCTGCTTGCCCTGTCGACGATAGAGCCGGGCATGCTGCGGCTATTGCCGTCGCCCAAGCTTGCCACGGCATACTACCTGCTCCGGCCCTTCTTTAGCCCCCGGCTCCCTGCTCCCGCCGCGCCATCTGGACCGGAATGGGAAGCCTACCTCGTGCCCAGCAACTGGGAGCTTCAGAGCGACCCAGACACCATCATCCATGGCGCTGTGCCTGGTCACGCCCAGCGCATCACTGAGCGATGGCACCCGCACCTACACCTCCGGAGCAGCCTCATAACGCTACCCACACTCCAGCCCGGCGACTACATCTTCTGGCACCCAGATCTGCCGTACCACATTTCCAGCAACGGTGGCCACGGCATGGGGACGCCGAGCAGCAGGGGCGCTGACGACATCAGCATGCTGGTCTACATCCCCGCCGCGCCGCTCACGCCGACCAACGCGCTGTACCTGGCGCGCCAGCGCAAGGCCTTCCAGCGCGGCCACCCCGGCCCGGACTTTGACTCGTCTGGCCAGGGCATTGTCGCCGAGGATCCAGACGTCCGGCCCGGCGAAACGGAGATTGCGGACGTGGGTGGTTCGGCTGGCCTACGGGCCATGGGCCTTGCGCCCTGGGAGGTTGCCAGCATGGCCAGTCCCAACTCTGAGACCGAGGTAGCTCGAGTTGCTAATCTGATTCTCTTCCCGGAATGAGGCCTGGATAACACTCGGCTCTGCGGAATGCGACATAGAAGACCTTTGGGACATGTGCGGGCAGGTAAACAGACGCTTTTATGCAAAAATAGAAATGGCCAAACTAGATATTACCCTGCTGGAGTCATAAGGAATCCAGCATAAAACATGTAAACATAATGAATAACTCTTGTTGCCTTGTCTTCATAACACTGCAGACGCTGAACTCTATGTTTCTTTGTAGATGAGAGCAACGCTCGCATTGTCGAGGAAGGACGTAATGTCGGCGACCATCTTCGCGGCCGACTCGTCAGACACACACTCACGCGGCCCAAATACGCCAATGGCCAACCCTTGGCCCTTCACTGACGCTTCTACGTCCACGGATGCCTGCCAATCGTGTCAGCGAGGTTTGGGGCGGACAAGAGTCGGGATCGATGACTTACCGGGAAGGCGTCCCTGACTGCGTTGCTCAGCAGCCAGGGCTCAGCAAGGAGTTTTGATGATTCATCATTGCTCCCTGATGGAGCCTCTACGTCATGTACAGGAGTCAATGCAACCTCTCTGGGGCTCGGGTCTTGCTCGTCAGGCAGGCTGAGGAAGTTGACGAACGAGTCTACCTTGACGCCGGTCCATGAAAAGATCTCCCATATGCCCACGTCTGCTCGTCCATCGCGGCTGATGGTGTGGACATCGTCTTGAATGGTCTTTGCCACAGTCGTCAAGCTCTCGTCGTTGCCAAGTTCGACCTTGAGGGGAACCAGGTTGAGCGTCGGATATACGAGTCGCGGAGCGTCGTGGTCTGTTGTTCGATTGGCCAGGTAGATGCCGAAGATGACGGATGTTCTGCTCGAAAGGTTCTCCGTAGTCTGTTTGGCAATACGTTTTGCATACGCAGCGAGGAAGAGCGATTGCAAGCTTATCCCATGCAGCGATGCAACCCTCCGAAGCTGGGAAATATCGCGAACGGCTGCTTCTTCGAGATATGAAGTGCGAGACACGCCCCCTAGAGACGGAGACACCGAATGGCCCGTCGGGAGGCCCTGTCGCAAGTAACTGGTCCAAAACGCTTGCCTGCTCGCCTGAGCACCTTTGAGGGTTGGTCGGATCGAGTGCCTTGCCCACTGCGAGGTGTCTTGCATGCTTCTACCAGCGTCATTGTTAAGCAAGTCGCACAACCGCGACATGATGGCCGGCAGACTAACGCCGTCGTACAAGGCATGGTGAATCTTGAGCCGAAGCATCAACTTCTGGTCGACGTCATCCTTCGTAGTGCGCAGGAATACCAGAGGCTGCGAGACGCGTCCTGACAGAAGTGCTTCCTTTTTGACGATGGCTTGGAGCCATGGCAGTTCTCTGGACCCCGTGGCGATAAAGCGTGTTCGCAGCATGGGTACCTCGAAAATAAGGGACTGCCATGCGTCGTGGACTTGGGCAAGATTGACAGCGCCGTCGATCCGATAGCAGAACTCGGGGAAAAACACGGAGCCCTCATTGTTCTGCCACGCAGTCAACATGTGCACCTGCATCGGCGTCGCAGGAAGCACCGCCTCGATGGTGCCATCTGGCAGGCCGCATTTTTGGAGTTGCTTGTCCACATCGACGTCGGATGGCGGTGTCCAGGCTGGTAGTGTCTGCGATTGCTCTTGTTCGAAATCGTCTGTCAATCTTGCCTGGCTTGCCATGTCCAGGATGCTTGCGGACGTTACGAGCTCTCTCGGCTTGAGATGGATTGCCTTCTTGCGCAGAAGAATCGACACCTTGATCGCGCTGATGGAGTCCAGGCCTAGGTGATACAAGGTTGATGACTGTTTGATGGACGCAACGGGAACATCGGAGACTAGGCTGAGGACGTCTCGTATAGCCATTGCCGCTTCTCCCCAATGTTCATCGTTGTCGGGTCCTTGGGTATTCGTGCACATGTCATCGACTGGATGAGCTTCCTTGATAGCCACCGCGGGCATGCCGCAAATCGACACGTCGTCGCCATGAAACGACAACAGGTCTGCAGTTTCGGATTCAAACACGAGTCGCAAGACTTGGTCCAGCTTCTTTACCAAGCCCTCCGTCTCTTCCTGCGAGAAGAATTGCGCTTGACAGGCGATACGCCAGATTAACTGCTCGCCCGCGGGTTCAGCTTCCACGCAGACGGGATAGTCGACCGCCGACGATCCATCTATCGAGCTTAGCAGACGGCTCGAAGACGAGGCCTGTTCCGGAGACTTTTGCAGTAGGAACAGCGAGTTGAAAATGTCTGCGCTCGCAAGCTTCGCAGCCGCCTGGGCTTTCCGGAGGGGAAATGCTTGGAAATCACGTATATCCGCCATGGTCTCTTCCAGGTACGTGAGGAAGCCGGAGACTGACCCGTGCAGGATGCAGCGGATTGCTACAGTGTTCATGGTCGGGAACATGAGGTCCTCTGCGCCCTCAAAGTCTCTACCGGACAAGACGAGTCCGAAGACGACGTCGAGGGATTGCGTCTGCTCGGCCACGACCATGGCCCAGCATGCGAGGCACAGAGCCTGCAAGCTGACTCCCTTCTTTTTGCAAAACTCGGTCACCTCAGGTAGGCTTCTGATTGACGACAGTTCTGTTCTGAACAAACGGTCTGGTGTGCGCTCTGCAGGGGTCTTGTTCCCGTTCATGATGCTCGGGGAATGGCCGTCAAGGTAGTTGCCCCAGAACGCTTGCGCCTCCTCTGTCTTGGACGCAAGCGCTCGTGATACAAATGAGTCGGCAGACGGCCTTGCCTTTGCGACTCCCTCGTATGCTGTCTCCAAGTCCTGGTACATAAGGCTGAGGGACCACCCGTCGTAGAGGGCATGGGCGATGGATAGAATCACAAAGCGTCGCTGGTCAAGTACTGCAAAGGTGAGCTGAAGGAGGTTCTTCACGCCCTTTCCTTTCACAGCCAGCTGTGTCGCCTCTGACGTTATCGTCCGCAGGTCAGACAGGTCGGATAGTGTCACGGTCTTGATACGGGGTAAGTTGTCCCGGAATACCACTTGGCAGTACGCCATGTCCAAGGATGCATCGTCGACCTCAACGAACCCAGTTCGCAAGATTGGTGACTGTTTGGTCACTGTACCCCAAGCATCCTTGAGCCTCTCCATGTCGACGCCGTCGGCAACCTCAAGAATATCGTGGTTAAAGTACCACTCAAAGCCCGACTGCAACATGCCCGCAACCATGGACTCTTGAAGAGCACTCGGAGGTGATACCGACTCGACGTTCGAGTCTATTCCAGCGTTTGAAACCTGGACATGTAGCCTTTGTCGAATCTCTTCAAGACGGTTGTCGGTTGTTGGCTTTAGTGCATGCTCTGGCTCGGCGCTATGAGCCTCTTGAACTAAACGCAGTATTGTCTGATGGCGCATAATTTGGGATGCAGATAGCTGAACGCCCTTCCTTCTGAGTCTCGTCGAAAGCTTTATGGCGTCGATGCTGTCGAGGCCAAGTTCTAACATTGTTGTTGTCGCATTGACATCGTCAACGGGAACTTCTGTAAGCGTGGCAACCTCCTGTCTCATGACGAGAGCCTGTTCTGTCCACGTGAAATGGTCGGACGTGATACTCCAATCGGCAGCATCTGCAGGACCCATGGCTGTCGCCTCGAAAAGATTGTTCTCGCTGCCTGCTGAGGGATCCAGCAGTGCCTCCGCTTGTGCGGTTGCGATGGCGTCTCCAACCTGGTCGAGCATGTACTCGAGCAGCGTCGAATCAGCAACTTGGCTCTGCGTAACAAGGGATAGACGAAGCTCGCCTGTGCGCGTCCGCGTAGCCTCGAAAGCCAGAGGGTAGTCGGGATGGCTCGGCGTATCCACGACAGTCCAAGGAATGTCCTCACCGTCCGGATTAGGCTGCTCAAGCTGAAAGGCGAAGAGATTGTCAAAGAGCGGCCGACCTCCGGTGCACCATTTCTGGATGCTCTTCAGCGGCACGTGCTGGAAGGACATGATCGAGGTGCTAAACTTGTGGCATTCGCGAATCAGAGATGCCCAAGTATGCCCCCGCATAGTGTTGTTGAAGAATGGAACGGTGTTGAACAAAGGACCGATGGTCTGCTCGACATTAGGTACATCAATTGACCTGCCAGCGACAATAACGCCGATTGTCAACCTGCTGGCCAGGTGTTTCTGAAGGACAAACGCCCAGACAGCCAGCACGACAGACTGTAGCGTGACGTTCTGTTGAGTGCGCATTTTCTCGAATTGGTCCAGAGAGATGGTTCGTGTCGATGAGACAGCGCTCGTTCCAATCTGGGAGTGCGGAAGCGTCGGTATCGGTGAAAAGGTCCAGCCACGCAGGTACTCAACCCAAAACTGCAGGCAGTGGTCATGCCTCCATAGCGGTCCGTGGGCCAAGGCTTCGATGAATAAGGGACCAAGTCTCGGCTTCGTATCGTGGTATAGAGCCGCGGCGTGCTGATTCATGAGTTCGAAGCTGTTGCCATCGTAAAGAGCATGGAAAATGTGTATGATGATCCTCTCGCAGTCCGGCCCGCGGATGAGGATGGTCTGGATTGGGTCCAGCACGTGGTAGTTGTTCCTGCAGATCCAATCCTGCCTTGTCTTTTCCGAGATGGAAGCAGCCTCAGTCTTAGAGTTTGCTGTATACTCCTGCCACGGCCACTCTGCGCGCTTCAGGGCAACTTGAACGTGGCCGTCCGAGGTGTTGACAAACGCGGATCTCAAGACTGCATGCGACTCAATGAGGCGACTCCAGGCCTGTTGTACTCGATCCACAGATGCACCGCCGTCAAGCTGAAGCTCAAAGGAGTTGAAATATGCCCCTCCAGTCTCGTCCGTCATGGCCTTGAATATGATGCCTTGCTGGAGCGGCGAGCAGGGCGCAATGTATTCAATGTCGCCAGACCCGACGCCAAGTTCGCGGCACACCAAGGGGCGATATCTGTGGTGGCAGGCCTGTATGGTTTGCTTGGCCTCTCGCACCAAGTCGGTCTGTGGCGTCGCCCCCGGCTCTGCGGACAGGGCCCTAACAAGATCCGCGATGATGGGGCATCTGAGCAGCATGGCAGGCGAGGCGGCTTCAAAGCCAGCGGTCCTCAGTTGCGTCGACAGCTGCAGGGCAGTAATCGAGTCAACCCCCAGGTCAAAAATGCTGATCGACGGCGAGAGGCTCCCTTCCGGTACATTGCTGAATTCGGACAGGACACGAATGATCTTTTGCAGGGCACGCCTGTCAAGACGGGAATCCGCCGACGGTGTGCTGGCAGCTGAGACCTTCATGAGCTGCTCGTACGAAAGGCTCCCAAACAGAGCCCTCAGTTCCTTTGCCTCTACTTTGTTGTTTGGCGAGAGTGGTATGTACGGTAGGCGAAGGAAGTATGTTGGGACCATGTATCCTGGGAGTCGCTCTAGACAGGCCGCCCTGGCCTTTATGGCAAGGCCATCGGTGTCGGGTATAGCGCAGAGGCTTTGTGAGCTGTTCGACTCTCCGACCAGGAATGATACGAGCACATCTTTGCTGCTCGATTCTTGCCGTACCACAATTGTCGCAGCATCCTGTACGTCTGGCGCTCCAGTCCGAATGGCATGATTGATCTCGCCAATCTCCAGGCGCTGTCCGCGCAGCTTGACTTGATCATCGGCACGGCCCAGAAAGTCAAAGCACCCGTCATGAAGGATGCGGACCAGGTCTCCGGTGCGATATACTCTCTCCCCAAACTCGGCAAGGGTGGGGAATCGTTCGTCTGTAAGCTCCGGGCGATTCAAGTACCCCTTGCCCACCAGCTTGCCAGAGACGCACAACTCGCCAACTCCACCTCTAAGCACGGGGATCTCGGTTCCTGGGCGGAAGACGTAGGAGCCGACGTTTGTAAACTGCTGGCCAATGTTGCTGGGCCGGCCGTTGACTGGCACACGCTGGTACATGGTCACCCCGATCGTGGCCTCAGTCGGGCCGTATGCGTTGTAGATGACGGCTTTCGAACCCCAAGCATCGAGGATTTCCTGCTTCAACTGCTCTCCGCCCGTGATGAACACGCCTTTGCAAAGGCTGGGCATCTCGTCCGGATGCGTCAATCTTGCCAGACTTGGGGTTAGATCGATGTGAGTTATCCCGAGCTTGTTGATTGAGCCAGTCAGGTCATCCAGAATCAAGTCTCGGGGCGCAGCGACGACGGTAATTCCCACGGACCAGCTCCAGTATTGCTCGAGAACAGAGACGTCAAAGTGCAGTGCTGCAAATTGCAGCCATCGGGAGTCTTCGGCCCAGTGTCCTCTGAAGAGTTCTTGGAACGCCATCATTGCCTGAACCGCATTCTCGTGAGTAATCTCGCATCCCTTGGGTGTTCCAGTCGTTCCAGAGGTGTAGAGACAGTAGCATGTATTGGCAGGTGTGAAGTGTTCACCAATATCAGGGCGGCTGTCGGGGTACATCTGGAGCGACTCCTCGCTGATCCGCAGGAGGCTGGTCGAAACGTCAAAGTCAAGCGTGCTTTCACCGTCCGTCAAGAGGCATCGTGCCTGGGAATCGCCCAAGATGAACTCTTTCCGTGCCTTTGGAGCATTTGGGTCGAGGGCGACAAAGGCGCAGCCAGCTTTGAGGATGCCCAGGATGGAAAAGTATGCTTCCGCACACTTCTGAAAGTGAATGGCCACAATGTCTCCAGGACTTGTGCTCTCCCGCAGCATATTGGCAACGCGATTTCCAATGAGATCAAGCTCTTTGTAGCTCCAGGTTCGCTTAGCCATGGATCCGTTGTCGTAGCTGCTCACGAACTCCAGAGCGGTAGAGTCGGGGTGAGTTGCGGACCTGCACTCCACAAACTGGTGCAGAAACTCTACCGGGGCCGTCATGTTTGGTATCGCTGCCGGCGTAATTGCAAAGATATCCGGTCTGATGTTGTACAGGTCATGTTCGTTTCCATCCGGCTCGCACACAAGATGGCCCAAAATAGCGTCAAACTGTTGGATCAGAAGGCGTGCCTGTTCCGTTGGCATGATGTCGCCTGCATATGTAATGCAAAGGCGTACTCTGTCGTCGTCCGTCGGTTCAACCTCGAGAGAAACAGAGTACTCAACCACTGCCTCATCCTTCACGAGGGTCCATGGCCCAGCTGCGGCTTCACTGCCTCTCTTCTGATAGACAACGAGGGTGTCGAAAACCGGAGTGGCAGGATGTCCTAGCCATTTTTGAATGCGGTTCAGAGGGGCAAATTGATGTTTGTGCAGTTCCGTATTGTACTCCATCATGGTTTGGATCAGCTCTCTGTTTGAGTCCGTGTTCGCGGCCACAATGGGCACGGTCGTGATGCATGGGAATGACGCGGCTTGGGTATCGTCGGTGGTCCGCCCCGACATTGTGACACCGAAAACGACGGAGCTCTCCCCAAGATATGATGCCAGCACTCGCACCCAGGCTGCTTGTATCGCGGCTTGTACTGAGGCACCGAGTCCCTGGGCTGCCTCGCGGAGGAGCTTGAAAGGTATCGAAGAGGTGGCTTCGTGGGTTAGGAGACTTGTCTTTGCCTCCCTTAGAGGCGTCATGAGGGGAAACTTGTTGACCACGCTGTTACCTGCGTGTTTCTCCCAGAACTTCTTGGCTTCTTCCTGGCCCTTGATACTTCGAGACAGAATCTCTGCTAGCACTGGTTCAACTCGCGAGAAGCTGCACTCTTTTCCCCGCAACAAAGACGACAATGCATCCAGTATTTCGTCCAGAGACTGGGCGTCGTAGAGGGCATGATGCATCAGAAGGTTCATCGTGAGCCCGGTACCATTGCCAACCAATGCGACCTTCCATGGCGGCAAGTGGAGGTTTAGCAGAAGAGACGCTCGTGTTTCCTTTTTCCATTGCTGCAAGTCATAGGTCCCAAACCCACCGGTGCCAATGCATTCAACTGGTGCAACAGCCGAAGCAGCAGACTGTCGGACCATGGCAAACGCGCTGTCTTTGTGGCTCACAGAAACAAAGCCTGTGCGAAGCATCGGGTGCCTGCGCTGAAGTGTCCTCCAGGCCTCTGCCAAATCGCCCATTTTAATAGAATCATCGATCTTGTACGTGAGCATGTTGAGGTAGTTGTGTCCTTGTGACTGTATAAAGGACGCCAGCATGGCAGACTGTACTGCAGTGCACGGGAGAGTCGCTTCAACCTGGCCAACAACCGGCGATTTGCTGTTGACTTGCGCGGACACATCTCGCGCAAACTTGTAAAGGTCAAATGACTGTGTCCCAGAATTTCGTTCTGGATCATGGAGCATTCGCCTTGCCAGCTTTGCGCAGTTAGAGCACTCAATTACATCCGACGCGGATAGTTTGAATCCCCTTTGCCTCAGCATCGACGCGACCTGGACGGCGTTGATGCTGTCTAGCCCGAGGTGGAAAATGCTCGTGTGCCGGGAAACCTTGGCCGCGGGTACCCCAGACAGTCCTGAAATGACTTCTTGGATCGCCTTCTCAGTGTCGGTCCAGTTCTCCGTGTCGAACCGCTGTTGGTCTGCATCTTCAGGCTTCTCTCGCCTCGGCACCAAGTCCTTGAGCCCCGACTTCAGAGAGAGCGGCAAAGTGCTTCTGTCGACCAGGCTCGCGAATGGAAGGTCGATCAACCGCCGAAACACGTATTTGAAGATGTCTGCCATGGTTGTCGCAATGTCGCTCGAGACGATCCCAATGTCGTAGTGTATATTCAGGACAATGGAGTTGAGGTTTGGGCAAGGCACCGCCTCGCAGACCAAGGGTATATCCATGTTTCCAGAGTCCTCCTCTAATGTCCAGACACTCTCGTCCATGTCCTGCAACGGCTTTTGCAGAAGTAGAAGAGTATCAAAAAGGCTCCGACGTAGGCAGTTGGCGACTTTCTGGACCCGTCGCAGAGATGTAAACTGATACCGGAGCATTTCGGCATTTAGCTGTTGAAAGTATCGCACAGCGTCAATGTTTTGGGAGCTTCTGGACAAGTCCTTGCGTATCGGGATCGTGTTGAAGCAGGGAGCGACCAGTCGATCGACCCCATCGATGTCCAGGGTGCGGCCGCTCACAACGTTGCCAAATGCGACATCTGGGCCATCGTACGCAATGGCTACAACGTTTGCCCACGCTGTCTGGCAGGCAGAAAGCAAAGAGACTCCTAGTGACCTCAACCGCTCCTGAGCTTCACCATACGACATGTCAAGAGACGTAGTGTGAGTGCATTGATTGATGTCCGACCCTGCCAAGCGAGAAAACAGGGTTGAGGGCCGAAATCCTCGAAACTGATCCGCCCAAAAAGTGTCAGTGTCTTCCGGTAGGCTCAAGGATTGCTGTATGAACGGCTTGTATGGCACAGGAGGCGAAAGAGTGCGACCGTTTGCCAAGGCTTCCACCTCTCTCCAAAGGTTCTCCATGGCGACACCATCATACAATGCGTGGTGGCATATAAGGGAGAAGAAAGTCGATCCTTTATACCGTATGAACGCAAACGACAGGGGCGGAAGCTCAGAGTCTAAAGGCTCAGGGAGAGACGTGAGGTGTTCATGGGCTGCTCCAGCAAGAGAAGGCACATGCACATCAAATGTCTTCCATGTAATCTTCCAATCTTTCAATACCACTTGTGCGATTGGGTGTGCGGCATTCTTCGTCGTAATGAAGCAAGTTCTGAGAATCCCGTGGCGTTGTGTCATCTCATCCCAATACTCTCTCATGTAGTCAGCAGAGATGCTGAGACGCAGTAGAATCTTGTTGTAATAGCTCCCCTGCCCTTGGGACAGCATGGCTTCTTGAAGGGGTGTGCATGGAAGAATCTCTTCTATGGCAGCATGGTCTTGGGGAAAAGCTCTGCGGACTTCATCTGCGAATGCTGGCACAAACATGTCGGACACTTGGTGCGCAGCTTCAGGATTGACCCCCCTCTTCTCTAGGGATTTGCTAAGCTGGGCAACACTTGAATTCTGAAGAACATCCGAGATGGGAATCCGAGCCCCAAGATCGGAGCTCAGAGCGCGAGCAATCTCAATGGCTGAGATGGAGTCCACTCCCAGGGCGGCAAACGGTGTCCAGCGGCCAATGTCAGCTCTGGCCGTCTTTGTCGAGCTTGAGATGACATCTGCAATGCTTGACTCCATCTCAGTCCAGCCAGCGTCGTCTTCAAGACTTTGCGTAGTGAAAGAAGTGCTCTCCAGATAGGCTTGGGTCAGCTCCTCAAAAGTTGCTTGAAGACGCCGTCGATCAACCTTGCTGCTTGAAGTGAGAGGAATCTGCGACACGGGAATAAGATACGAGGGAACCATGTACGAGGGCACCCGAGACTGCAGAGTTGCGAAGATCATGCGATTGGCTTCTGGTGCAATTTCGAGGGTCTTATACTGGGTGTTTGCCCCGGGCGGCACATAAAAGGAAGCGAGTTGGTCCGCTGCACCCTTTCTCCGCCGAACTGACATTGTGACTGCCGATTCTGCAAAGTCGGTGCTTGTCATGATGCTGTTGATTTCAGAGGCCTCAATACGTTGCCCTCGCAGCTTGATCTGGTCATCGATTCGACCGAGAATGACCAGAGACCCATCAGGGAGCATGCGCCCCATGTCTCCAGAGCGATATATCCTTCCGAACTGAGGATGCTGAACGAACTTCTCAGCTGTGAGGCGAGGCTCATTCAGGTAACCTTGAGCGACCTGATCGCCACCAAAGCAGAACTCGCCTACCCACCCGACGGGGACGACTTCTAGGCTGGATGGCCACATTACAAACACAGATGTGTTTGGAAATACCCAGCCAAGATGCTCAATGTTTTCGCCACGCGCCATTCTTTTGACACTGCAGATGTTTGTCGTCTCGGATGGCCCGTATCCTTGCCAAAGGCGGTCGCCCCAGCGGTTCATGACGGACGAGGTCATCGGCTCACCCGCTGTGACCAGAAACTCGACGCCTGGTACCTTTATTGGGTCTATCAGAGATGCAACCGTTGGCGTCAAGCTCAAATGTGTGATATCCAATTGTCGGATTGAGTTCTCCAGATCTTCAAAGAGAACATCATTCGTTGCAGCACAGAGACACATGCCGGCGTGCCATGCAAAGAAGATCTCAAAGACGGAGACATCAAAGGCTTGAGAGCAAGCCTGGAGAAAGTGAAGCTGCCTCGGGGAAGACGCGGGATAAATTGACCGGAGGTGCGCAATGTTGCTCGCGATATTCTTTTGCGTCACGGCCACGCCTTTTGGGAGCCCCGTGGTTCCGGATGTGTAGATGACATAGGCAAGGCGTTCTGGATCAGGAGGGATGTTCAAATTCTCATCCGAGAAGGGTTGCAAAGACGTGGCCTCCGTGTCCAGAAAGCGAATTTCTTCAATGGAAGTGAACGTCGAGTATGAGGCGCTGTCTATAAGACAGTGCTTTACCCGCGCTTGCCTGAAGATTTCACGTACTCGCGCGACAGGAGTGGTTGGAAGGATCGGCAGGTAAGCGCATCCTGCTTTGACAATGCCTAGAATGGAAGTATAGAGCAATGGCGACTTGTTCATGATGATAGCAACAACGTCGCCAATTTTGACTCCGGAACTGTGTAGATAATAAGCTGTTTTGTTGGCGGCCGCATTCAAATCTTGATACGACAATGAGCTGATTCGAGGAGCGGATGAACTTGATGACATGTTGAAACACAGAGCGTTGGCCGTAGGTATTCTTTTTGCAGTCTCTTCGAACCCCATGGCGAGATCCCGCGTGCCCTGGAAGGTTTCCGGGTTTTTATTGTGAACAGACAGCCCTGAGGGCACAGAGGACTTCGTCGACTGGCTGGAATCGTCAGGATTATTGAGAAGTCTTTGAAACACGCTCTTGAACTGCTGCATAAAGTAGGTTACGAATTCTGGCGGAAATGAGGCAGAATGGTACGTCGTCTGAAGGGCATAGCCGCTGCCTCGTGGCTCGATCTCGAGCAGCAGCTTTGTTTCAAGGCGGTCCAGGTGGTCCACTTCTTTGATCAGCTGATTCCCCTTTTCTTTGGTGTCAAGAGACTCCTGGTACACGAACAAAACGTCGTAAAGGCTCTCTGAAGGTTGCAGTCCAGCGAGCTTCTTGATCTCTGACAGCGGCAGGGTGCAGTGTTCCATGACGGCACGATTGCTCGCCTGAAGGCTTCTCAGGACGTCCGAGCTCGTAGCCATGCTGCTAAAGTCCACTCGTACAGGCAAAGAAGCAATACAAGGGCCGAGTATCTTTTCGATGCTGTCCACGGGTATTGTTCTCCCGGATGTGACGGACCCCAGCACAACGTCCTGCTCTCCGACGATGCCGCTCCACACGAAGGCCAGGGCAGATTGAAAGAGGACTTGGGCACTAAAGCCTCGTTCTTGGGTATCTTCTCGCACGACTTCCGGGGCTAGATCCATAGTATCTTTGATCGTCTTGATTTCATTTGCCACCGGTGATCGGGCCGCCAGCTTCGGAAATGGAGTCTTGTTCCAGCCCAGGAGGTGCTGGCTCCAAAATATCCTGGCCGAATCATCAGCCTCCTTTCTGGAGCTCCTGGCGTGAAATTTCACGACGTCGCAAAATTGCGGCCGAGAGGGTAGCGGCGTCTGATTCAGCAGCGCCGATACATCGGACAGTATCATGTCCATCGACCACCCATCGTACATGGCGTGGTGAGCCTGAACGAGTAATCGAGCCCCGATTCCCTTGTCTGATTCTTGAATCTGAACTCGAAATGGGGCCAATAACTCTAGACCCATTGACAGAGGGAGCGCATGTTGGAATTTCTGCACAATGTGAATGTTGGCTGGTTTTGAGGCCTTGAACAAGATCGCGACATGCCCGCCGCGCCATTGTACGAAGCCGGTTCGCAGAATTTCATTTCCACGGACGACTTGTTGGAATGCCTCCTGAATTTGTTCCGGTGCAATTCCCGGGCCTGCCTGAAGTTGCATCTCATTCCAGTAGACGTCTGGATTTTGTGCGGTCTCGGCCAACATGGCCGACTGGAGCGGTGTGCATGGAAGAATGTCGTCAATATTCGCAGCCATATTATGCAACTCTGGGCGATGCGACAGTAGTTGATCCAAGTCCGCCAGCAGACTAATGGTGAGTGGTTCATGGTCGAGCGACGTGGATTGCCGTTCCCTGAGAGTCGAGCAAAGGTCTGATATCGTTCTCTGCTTCAGCAGCTCAGGGGCACTCGTCTTGAATCCCGCGATTCGCAAAGATGACGCCAACCTGATTGCTGCAAGAGAATCCACACCGACAGAGGCAAGTATCATCCCCTTGCTCACTCTCAGGCTTAGAGTATCGGACAAGACACGGAGTATGTCCTGGTCCTCCCCGTCCGTGACATCTTCATTGTTCAAGTCGGCCAGTTTCCGCTGGCTGAAATCCGACTTCAACTGCTTAGTGTCGACCTTGCCGCTGGGAAGCCGAGGGAACTCGTGCATCATCACCAGCTCGCCAGGCACCATGAACCGGGGCAGCCACTTTTCGCAATTTGTCACAATTGCGCTTTCCGTGACATCACCGTCGGCCGCACAGAAAACTACAAGGTTGGAGTCCACGACAGCTGCTACCGCGCCATGGCACCTCGACGTTTTCAGGACCACCTGCTCAATCTCACCAAGCTCGATGCGTTGGCCACGCAGCTTGACTTGGCCACCGGCTAAGCGGCCAAGGCATTCGAGCGTCCCCGCAGCAGTCAAGCGAGCTCGGTCTCCTGTGCGGTACACCCGGCCGTACGGTGAGGAGATGAATGCAGCAGCAGTTTGCTCGGGTTGGTTGAGGTAGCCCCTGGCGAGTTGGTAGCCGCCAACAGCCAGTTCGCCAGCTTCACCTATGGGTAGGATCTTGAAGTTGCTGCTGTCTTCAGGGGAACTTAAGGGCTCAATGATAAAGCAAGACACTGTATCGAGAGGTGTCCCGATATTGCCCGTGGATGATGCCGAAAGGAGGGCGGGCTCCAGGGTGCTGTTGACAATGTCAGCACGTGAACTTGTAGAAGGATCGCTTCCAGGGACTCACCAGTGAATTGTAGCTTCCGTTGGCCCATACATGGCCCATAGCATGCTTTCTTTCCCTTCGGAACCTCCAAACTCTTCCACGACAGGGGCATTCAGCATCTCGCCGATGGTCAACAAGAGCTTCAGCTTTGGGGCGTTCAGCCTCTTCCTAAGCAAGCTGCCAGCCACGGTTGGTGTCAACTCGCAGGCATCAACCTCCATCTCTCGAAGCACAGATGGCAGGTCATCCAGCATCTCTTCACGTCGTACAGTGATGAGGGTGCTTCCTCGAGATAGGGGGAAGAATATCTCGAAGACGGACACGTCAAACGTTGGCGCTGCAAACTGGAGAAATCTGGAAAAGGCGGGGACATGGCGGTCGTGGGCGAGTAGTGCTTGTGTCGCGGCGGCATGGGAGATGCCAACTCCTTTGGGGGTACCGGTCGAACCAGATGTGTACATGACATAGGCCAGGTCCTCAGGGGAAGGTTTCCGATGCTCCGCGTCTGCAATGCTGGTCTTGTCTATTCGATCGACACATATGATGCTGACGCCGGTTTCTGGAGGTATCCTCGACGCTAGAGCCTCGGAGACGAGGACAACTTTGGCTGAGACATCTTGGAGGATAAACTTAATCCTCTCAGGCGGAGCATCGATGTTTAGCGGGCAAAAGGCACCACCGGCTTTGAGGATCGCGAGGAGAGAGATGTACAGCAGCGGAGACTGAGGGATGAGAACTGGGACGACCAGCTCCGGGCCAGACTGCCCAGCATCTCCCCGGGCGCGGGTGATCAGCCTGGCGATGTCGTCGGCAGCATCGTGTAAGTCTCGGTATGAGTACGACGTTCTACTCGAGTGGGAAAGGTGCTCGAGGGCCTCGAGATGGCAAGGCGGCGTGACAAGGTGGTGTAACAGGTTCGGGCCAGGTAGCTTGGTCGGATTTGAGTTGAGGATGGACAAGCCAGTTGGGTCCATGATGAGCCGTTGGGTTGTAGACAGAGACAAGGCAGCCGGACTTGAAGCTGCAACTGCAACGCTCTGGGGGCGAATCCAGGACTTGCTATTGCCGTGCACTGGGAAAGACGCGAGCAATATCTGATTCTGGGCACTGCGTCGGCACAACGTTTCGCCCGAATGCAGAACAGAGCTTGCAGAGCAGAGCCGTCTGGGAGCGTGGAGCCGAGCTTTGCTGCAGCTCCCTCAGGGCCACGAGTGTAAGCGGCCCCGACTAACGGGTTACGGGAGGCAGACGCCGAACGGGAGGACGGGGGGCGGGTAGGGCGATCCCGCATCTAGGGCCTCCGCCAATGGGCGCGCTGATGATTCTCCCGCGGCGACATGTCCTGCCCATCACAGACGGGAGAGGTTTGACTCGCCGCCTGCATCTGCCGCGAGCGGAGACGGGCCTGTCAGAGGCGAGCAATTACTCAGCGTGGGCCGTTGTGCAAGGAATGGCTTGGATGGGCCCGGGAGGGGCTGCAGCAGCAACGGTCAATCAGCTGACGACCCTTGCAGAAGCGAATCTGCTGTGGGTATGATGTGATGGATGCGACGTCCGGTGACGCGTGCGAGACGGTTCTGGGATGCCGAGGGGCTGGTGGTGGTGGACGTGGGCGGAGGCATGGAGGGGAAAGCAACAGAGAGAGAGTGTGTGTGTGTGTGAATGTGAATCCATCGCATGGATGTTGTGGATTCGCTCTCCCGCATAGCTGTGCGCTAATACGTCCCCGCGCGCCAACTGCGGTTCATAGTACGTGATCCATCTTGTCACTCATCAAGGCGTTTGCTGTCCGTCGTCTGAGGTCTCGCTCCGAGCCGAGCACGCCGCGGCGACCGAGGCCTCGTCCTATTCCGGCCAGCATGATGAGGGCCTGCCCAGGCCACACGCCGGGAGTTGGGACGAGATGCGGCACTCGTGCATCTCGTATACGAACAACATATGAAGGTAGTACGGCGGTCTCCACAGCAAGTCCACCGGATGGATACTCTTCTGAACTGGCGCGGCAATAGACCGTAATCACGGCCGAATGCGAGTCTCATGATGCCAACGGCGATGCGAGTACGAGTACTTCGGACTGCACTTGGGACCGCTGGAGCCGCGCAGGGAGCCCAACACACGTTGTGCGTGCATAGGCTCCTGTCGTGCTCCCGCGGGAATCCTCATCGGCTGCATGCACAGCGTCTTTAACATCGAGGTAACTCGATCAGGCTATCTGCTCCGGCAGCCCGTTCTCAAGGGCACGGTGCCACCAAGCAGGCACCGCGCGAGTGCGTCGACACCGCCGGCAGCATATACCAGTACGGGCAGTCGGGTTGGGCAACTCGCCCCTCGACGCCTCTGCATATGCATCTATTCACGGCGCCAAGAAGCCACATGGCAGCCCCCATGCCGCGGCAAACCGACGATCTGACCACCGATCATGTCCGAATCCCCGTAGCGAGGCGCCGAGTCCGATCCCCTGAGCTCCGAGCCCATGTCCGTGGGAATACCGCCTACGAGTATATGTCACACCACGGTGCCCGAATCAGGTATGTATAACCAGCGGTGGCTTTCGCCCGCCCGCCTCGGCACGCTCGAAACCGACAGTGCAACTTGGCAGACGCCGGTCGAAACACAATAGAGTTGCGTTTCGCAGAGCGCTCGCCTTCAGCAACCCCGTCGCAAACAAACCCCCACCGCGGCCAGTGGGGTTCCTCGGCTGGCCGTCCCAGCAGGACTCGCGCCTCTCTATGCAAAGAATCACGTACGTAAAAAGGAAGCCGTTTGCCTTTGTCGCCGCTGCAGCTGAAGAGGGCAGCTTCGACGTACCATTCGCCCGACGACGGGGTCTACGGGGTGCGCAGCCGTCTCGGCAGGACTAGCCTCTCGACTGGGACCTGATCAAGGCCCAAGTGGGATGGAGATGTGAGAGAAGGAAAGAAAAATTTTCCTGCTGTCATTCGAGTCTGGTCCAGGGACGTGCGTGCGTGCTCGTCCGACGGGCGAACCCGGTCCTGGTGCTGGTACGACTAGGCCTAAATCTTATCAGATCCGTTTTTTATCTGATCATCAGATAATCCCTCATCCCCACTGACACGAACAAGCGTCGTCGCGACGACCCAGTCATTTGCGCCACTTGGACGCTGGGAGGAGGGCTTGGCCCGATGGCTCGCGGGAAGCTGGTGAAACTGGTCCTCTGGGCTCACGTTGGACCCTGGGCTGTGCTCGTACGTGATGCCTGGGACCCGGGATACAGGAATCCGCCGTCGGCCCATGGCTTGGTGCCGTCTGGGCTCTTCCATGTCAGATGTACATTAAAGTTATCGACGTCTGTGCCATCCCTTGTCGCAGCGCGGCCCAGAACGCCTTCCATCTTATCAGATCAAAGATATTCCCTCCGAGCGTCGCACCAGTCCGCGCTATTTCGCCGCCAGCGGTGGAGCTCCGGTCCACGAATTCGCCACCGTTTGATGAGGCCTCGTCCAAGGGGAAGAGGCCATCGCGGGCAAGCATGCCACATGCCGGACCACATCTGTAGTGGCGGCCGATGCCGCCGAGGAGCGCAGCAGAGTGCCGTCGAACCAGAAAACCGGCTACGCAGCGGCCCCATGCCCAATAGGGCCGAGAAAGGCGCACGCCGGTGCGAAGCCGTTGACGTAGATGATGCTCACCAAGAACAAGGAGCAGTGGACGGCTCCGGTCCGCCCTCTCCCCCGGCCGCGAACAGCCTCCGGCCCATTGATGCTAGCACTGCTACGTGCCTACTGCGAATATACCGTCGAATACTCCGTCGTCTAAGGCAGAGAAACCGGACGACGCCACGGGTGCATGGCGGATGGGGCCAATGCAACCACAACCCAGGCCGGCCACATCCACCTCGCTGCTAGGTGGCCTTCCAAGCTGCAAGCGCCGTGGGCTATTCCGGCATTGGGGCCACCATCCACGCGCGCATCCCTCAGCGCCGCCGCTTCTCCGCTATCGTGCTTTCGTCCCGGCTGGTCTCGGGTCGGCTCCAGTGCCTGTAAGTGGTGGTGCTGGCGAGTGGTGCTGGGCGGCGTCACTCCGTCCCTGCGTGACCCCATCCACCCAGAGGAGCTGATGGAACCACCACACTTTAAAATTACTCGGAATCGAGGCAGATCCTTTCCACAGCTGTGCGGGTGCCGGGCTTCTGGCGCTGGTACATATTTATGCGCCGTGTCCGCTGCCCGGTTGCGCGACTTGTTCCTGTTCCTCGGAAGCCCCTCCTCCAGACAACACCAGGCATACACAGCCTCACGTCGAATTGAGCGGCCTGGATCAGAGACCCGACCGGAGTAGACCAAGAGAGGCAGACGAAAGGACCAAGGTCAACGTTGCCATCAGTCAACCTGACGAGTAACGACGATATCCCGAGAAGCAACTCGCGGCAAGCTTCAACAGGGCCTGGCAGAGATCACCGACTCCGCTAGCAGCACACCAACTCGTCTTATACCCACCCGCTCGACAGTACGAGTCTGCGACGTCGCGGCTCAATCCCAGCAATCCTCACACACACAGGACAAGGTGCTTCAACCGCCTCTCGCCCAACATGTCTCCCCACAGCGACATCCCCCTCAACAGCGGCGACGCCGCCGAGATTGCCCTCAACGGCAACGGCGTCGTTGACGCCACAAACGGCACCGCCAATGGCAGCAACGGCAGCAACGGCAGCAACGGCAGCAACGGCAGCGTCAACCCCAGCAACGGCCACGCCAATGGCCATCACCAGAATGGCCAGACGGCCAAGGAGGACATCAGCTCACCGTACCTGCTGCCCACGGCGCTCGACTCCGAATACGACCTCATCTGCGTCGGCTTCGGCCCCGCCAGCCTGGCCGTCGGCGTGGCCATGCACGACGCCCTCGCGGCGGGCAAGAAGCTGCTCCCGGACGGCGCCGCGCCCAAGGTGCTCTTCGTGGAGAAGCAGGCGCGGTTCGCGTGGCACGCGGGCATGCTGCTGCCGGGGGCCAAGATGCAGATCTCCTTCATCAAGGACCTGGCCACGCTGCGGGACCCGCGCTCCGAGTTCACGTTCCTCAACTACCTGCACCGCCAGGACCGCCTCGTCGACTTCACCAACCTGAGCACGTTCCTGCCGGCGCGCGTCGAGTACGAGGACTACCTGCGCTGGTGCTCGGCGCACTTTGAGCGGCTGGTGCGGTTCGGCGAGGAGGTCGTGTCGGTGACGCCCGAGAGCGGCGCCGACGCCGTGCGCCGCTTCACGGTGCAGTCCCGCGACGCCGCGACGGGCCAGACGCACGCGTACCGCGGGCGCAACGTGCTCGTCGCCGCGGGCGGGCAGCCGTCGCTGCCCAAGAGCTTCCCGCTCAAGCACCCGCGCATCATCCACTCGTCGCAGTACGCGCACCAGATCCGCCAGATCCTGCCCAAGGCCAACAGCCCGTACCGCGTGGCCGTCGTGGGCGCGGGCCAGAGCGCGGCCGAGATCTTCAACAACGTGCAGCACCTGTACCCCAACTCCCAGACGTGGCTGGTGATGCGGCCCGAGTTCCTGCGGCCGAGCGACGACTCGCCTTTGTGAGTGACCCCTGACGACCGATGGCTTACAGGGAGCGGGCGATGAAGCTAACACGGCGCAGCGTCAACTCCGTCTTCAACCCCGAGTACATTGACAACCTCTTCCCCAAGTCGGCCAAGTACCGCAACAACCTGCTGACGGAGGCGCGCGCGACCAACTACGGCGTGGTGCGGCTCAACCTCATCGAGGAGCTGTACGAGCGCATGTACGACCAGCGGCGCGAGATCGGCGCCGACGAGACGCAGTGGCCGCACCGCATCCTGGGCGGGCGGCAGATCACGAGCATCGAGTCGCGCGGCGAGGGCATCGAGCTCAAGGTGCAACACCTGCAGGACAGCGCGCTCGACGGCTTCGTGGACGCGGCCGACGAGGAGACGCTCGAGGCGGACCTGGTGATCGCGGCGACGGGCTACCAGCGCAGCGCGCACGTGGAGATGCTGCGCGGCGCGTGGAACCTGCTGCCCAAGTCGCAGCCGCGGGGGCTCGAGTTCGGCAAGGGCATCAGCGGGTGGAACGTCGAGACGGAGCAGGGCGAGCGCAAGATGGCCGTGGGCCGCGACTACAAGGTCAAGTTCTCGCCGGGCGCCGTGGCCGACGAGTCGGGCGTCTGGCTGCAGGGCTGCTGCGAGGGGACGCACGGGGTGAGTCTGACCTGACCTTGACATGGCGATGAGCTTTACTGACCGAGCTTCGCAGCTGAGCGATACCCTGCTGTCGGTCCTCGCCACGCGATCGGGCGAGATTGTCGAGTCGATCTTTGGAGACAAGTCCAACAAGGAGTAATAGAGTCCCGACGGGGAGGAGCTCACGGAGCACTTACGAGCATTCGAGCGAAAAGACTTGGAGAGAGGGCATCATCTCGGGGGTATTGTAGAACGAACGACTCCTCCGTATTTTAGACTAGACAGGCAGGGGGAAAACGGGACGGACGACACGACGAAAACGAAGCAAAAAGAAAAAAAGAGACGGCATGCATTAGTGTTTAGGGAGCGATGATTCACGTCGGCATCGTCATGGCCATTCATGCAATTGAGACGCAACGAGAGCAGCAGCGGTCCCTCTGGTCCCTTTGAACGCGTGACAGTCTCCAGCGCAATCCCACCGGCCGGCAAGCGATGGGGCCGCAATGAAGCCATCCCAGCCTCGGGCCGGGATGGTCTGGCGCAACGGCCGGCAGCTGACAAACCCAGCTCCGATGCTCGCAGAGTCCACGACGCCGCAGACGACGACGCGACGATCAAGAGGCAACGGTTTGACGCCGTACAGGCACGGGATGGGCTTGCATCACGGCCCATGACGCGGCTCAACGGCCAGATACCACGGCTTATACGGCACGCGTCCAACGTCCTCTTGCGTGTGAGTCACCGCGTAAGTCGCGACGACGACACCCCGCAGGCCAGCACCGTCCATCTCGAGTCCTCACGGGCAAGCAGCTGCCGCGAGCACCTCTACCTCTGGACAGGACACGACATGGCGTGCGTGGACATGGCGCCGACGCGGCGCGGACAAAGGGCCCGCTAGTCCCGAACCAGGGCCCGGCTCTCCGGCCACAGGCGAGGCACACGGCGGCGCTGATTGGCGACCTGGGCGGCGAGGACTTTTGGGACGGAGCCGCCGCCGCTGAGAAGGCGTCTGGATTGGCGCAGGCGAGGCGGGATGGGCGTCGTGGGCCAATCGGCCAGGGACGGGCGGAGAGGCGGCAGCCGGGGCGACTGGCGAGCGAACGAACACTACGGGACGCATCTCGTCCCCGTGCCTTGCTCCCTGTTGGTCCTCGCCGGGGAGAGGAAGCGTCTCGCGTGCTTCCAACACCTGTCGCTCCGTGCCCCTCCTCCTTCTCCAATCCCTCTCGCCTGCTGCCGATAGCTCTTGAGCCTCGCCAGCCCTACGAGGCCGCACTCGTCACGCGTACGCAAGGCACACGCATCTCGACGGCCTCCCCGCGAGCACGGAATCCCGTCTCGGTCTGGTATCGCGGCCGCGGCGGGGGATGATGACGGCGGCCGTGACAGCCCGTCCCCCCGCGACCCGAGAAGACGATATAGGTAAGCCGCGCCGTCTCCCGTCCCCGGAGCCCCTCGAATGCCAGCTCCCCTGTTGCTTGTCGTGGACACAGAGCTTAAGCAGTTTGGTCTCTCGCATGGCTTGAAGCCCCGCCGTTGCACGACCGCCACCGCCATCACCATCACCGTCGCCGCCGACGCACCTCCTCCGTGACCGCGTGCCTGACAGGGAACAAGATGCAGCTTGACCACGGCGACCGGCGGCCCTCCCAGCGACTGCCCGTCAACCCGCGGCGCCACAAGGTCGCGCCGGAGCAGCGCAGGCGAGTCGCGACGGCGTAAGTCAGCTCTCGAAGCCGCTGGACCAGGGGCGTGAATTGTAATACTGACAGCGACACCCCCAGCTGCAACAACTGCAATGTCCGCCGCATCAAGTGCTCGGGCGACCGGCCCTGCAACCAGTGCGCCTCCACCGCCCGCGACTGCGTCTACCCGGCCCTCGTCGAGAAGGTGTCGGTGCCCAAGACGGAGCTCGACGAGCTCAAGAAAAAGGTCGAGGTGTACGAAAAGGCCCTCGTGGACGCGCTGCCCGACCCGACGCGCCGCCAGGAGCTGCTGCACCACGCGGCGAGCCCGGACTCGTCGTCGTCGGCCAGCCCCTTTGCCGGGGGCGGCGCCGGCGCCGGCCTCGCGTCCGGGCCCGGACGCGAG
>JALHCC010000017.1:0-31034 GCA_024340765.1 Tolypocladium cylindrosporum | reverse complement strand
AGTTTTCCGGCCGGCCTTGCTGTTGACCACGCACTTGCAGCCTCCGGCTGATTGTACGCCTTGCACCACTGCTCTGAAGTGCAAGGCGTGGCGAAGTATTTTATAAAGATTACGTATCTATAGAGAGAGTTATAATCTTCAATCTATTACTAACCGGAACACGACGTCCTAGCTTACTGCTAACATGAACCCGCCGGTTTATCCTCGGGAACCTGAGCCGTCACAATGGGCGAAGCGGACGTATCTCTTGGATCCTCCCAAACTGCTCATTTATATCAAGAAGAGCAGACCAGCAGCGGCGCCGAGGAGGTTGAAGGTAACGGTAGTTCGGTAAGAGCCAGCCACCACCACAGGCGGCGTGTCCTTGTTGCCCGGAGGCTTGGAGCCCTGCGAGGGCGGGGAGGCAACCTTGCCGTGATCATTTTCATGGTCGTGGTCGTGGTCCTTGTGGTCGTGGTCGTGGTCGTGGTCCTTGTGGTCGTGGTCCTTGTGGTCGTGGTCCTTGTGGTCGTGGTCCTTGTGGTCGTGGTCCTTGTGCGGAGGACAGGGCTCCGGGCATTTGTCGTGGCAAGGAGGCTCGGGCTTGCATTCCTTGCCTTCGCAGATGAACTTCTTGTGGCACTCATCGCCGTGGCACTTCTCAAACTTGCACTCCTCACCGTGGCAGACAAACTTCTTATCGCACTCGTCCTCGAAGCACTTCTCGTGAGCGCACTTGCCGTCGAAGCAGACAATCTTACGCTTGCACTCGTCGCCCTTGCACTCGGGGAAGTGACATTTGTCCTTCTTGCAGTGGACGAGCTTGTCCCAGTCCTTCTCGTGGTGGACCTCGGGATGGCACTCATCCTCGTGGCAGACAATGCGGTGACGCTCTCCATCCTTGGCATGGAACTCGGCGGTGCAGAAGTCGCCAAAGCAGACGATCTTCTTCTCGTTAAACTCGATGATGGGGGCCATCTGCGTCGTGATGGTGACCGCCTGGGTCGTCCCGCTGCCTGTTGACGTAGAGACCATGGTCGTGGTGACGGTGCGCGTGACAGTCGTCGACTGACCACTGATGCGGATGTACACGGAGAGGAAGATGTTGAGAGGCACGGACTGGCGACGGACCAAAGGTCCAACGCGGCCACCGCAGGCCTCACGCAGGTCACCAGGGCATTGGATGTCGCACAGAAACGGGGCCACTATGTTGCTATTGGCAGGGTCAACCACTTCACCGCAGTAGCAGTCACTTGAATCCCACATTAGCTTCACGCTTGAAATTGACCGATCTATCGGTATGCGGGAACTCACGTATCAAAGGTACCAAAGAAACGCGTCGGGCAGCTGGCAGCGCAGAGCTCCAGGGTCATGTCCGGGCTCGAGGCGACATTGCTGAAGGTAGGGAAGCCAGCTGAGGAGCTGGTGCAGCCATAGACCTGGAAGGCGCCGACCATGGCCGGCAGCCTGGGATTGCCGGTTTGGGTGGGCTGAGGTGCGCTCGTGGTGTTGGCGAAGGCGGCTATGGCCGCTTGGCCTGGGCCAAGGACGAGACGAGGTGAGAAGCGCATGATTCGAACTAGGGGCGTCTAACGAATGACAAAGCTCTCGGAGCTAATAGCGACTAAAGTCGAGGCTAAGTAAGTAGAATAGTGTGACGACGATAAGAGGAACCAGGACTGTCAAGAAGAGGATGTAATACTTATCACGCGAGCACGTCCCAGCGCGACGCGTGTTTGATCAGCGACCTCTATTTTCGAACTCTGCTATCGACGAATGCATCAGGCACGGCGAGGGGCTGGGCGGGTTCCTGGCGGGTTCCTGAATCCTTCTCAGCTAGGCCGGTGGCGCCAGCCAGTTGTCTGCAAGGAATGGTTCCACTGCCGCATCTAGCATAGCCGTCGATGTTATGTCTCGCCTGCGGCTCGAGCTTTCAAGGCTTAGACAAAGGTCGAAATGCCTGCTGCAGAGTGGAATTCAGCCTCCAGTCCGTCCGTGGCGCTCCTACCTTGCATTTCGGCATTTGCCAGGGCGACTCTGCCAAACTACTCGCGACACAGGTGGATCTGAAGGGCACGAGGAATTGGCTGAGAAGCCGCTGCATAGCGAGCTGCAAGCATCGTCATGAGATGCGCAGGTCTTGGTCATCGATGCGCGCTTCGCACAATGCCCTCGTCGATGCTTCTGTTTTACGATGTCTCAGTCGGCTGTTGTTCCCCTGCAGTCAGAAGTGATGCAGATCCGGTGCGCGCAAAGAAGGGATACTGCAGACCTGTCTGCACGATATTCGCAGTCCCAGTGCGACAAGGCGAGCTCGCTGTTGGCCTGACAAAAAGAAACATGAGGAGTCCTAGAGAAGAGTTTCAGCGGATAAGAACAAGGTGGAGGAATTCGGCGGTCCGATCCTACGATTCAGCAATAGGAGTTCATGCACAATGACCTGTCTGTGTGCGACTTTCTAGGAAGTTGCTCGAGGCTCCTCCCTCGAGTCTGTGTTGGTACGGAGCGAGTGGCGTCCATCCAAGTTCGACTCAACTGAACCCTGAGTCCCGTTGGAATGTAGGTCGCGGCGAGCGCAATCGGTTTGACACGTTCTTGTATTCCTGCTCCGTTGTAGCCGCAACAGTTATTCCGCAGACAGCCCGTTATATGCACCAATGTATTGATTGGATCTGTTTCTCGGTTTAGTGTAAAAGTACATTTCTGTTTTGATGAATAGGATTGACATGGCGTCGCGCGTTAAAAAATACCCATAAAATAATAATTCGGATCTACTCAGCCCTGCGTCTACCTCAGCCCTGCCTGTCACACTGTTTCGCCGGCCAGTGTCCGCGACAGCAGACGCGCAGAGTGCGGAGTGAGACTGCGAAGTGAGACTGCGAAGTGAGACTGCGGAGTGAGACTGCGGAGTGAGACTGCGGAGTGAGTAGGCCCCCGGGCAGAGAGAGGCAGAGGCCCCCGGGCAGGGAGAGGCAATGGGCTTTCACCTGGCCCTTGTCGCCATCGCGCCCGGGTTTGTCGCCGGTACGCACCGATTTGGCCGGCCAAGCACGACGAATGCGTGCGTATACCTGGGTGGGCCCGCACCCTAGATCGAGCGCAAGCCCGCAACATGCATGCCCGGTAGAACGGCCTTGTCGCTCGCCCGTGTCGCCGGTGCGCGGCCGGTTGGGCGTGCGTGATAGACGTGCGCGTGTATTGCGGTTGCCGGCGACTGCGTAGCCTGCTCTTGTTAATGCGGCGAAAGGGAGAAGAGCAAGAGAGAAAAGAGGCACGGTGTAAAGGTAAAGAGAAGAGAGCTATACCATAAAGGAAGAAGAGGAAGAGAAAGAGGAAAAGGGGTAGCTTCAAGGAAGAAGAGAAAGAGAAAAAGAAACATGGCTCAAAGGAAGAAGAGGAGTAAGAAAGGGATAAAATCTTACTGTTAGAGTAATCTATAGCCACGTCTCGTCTCTCGTCATCTCGTCTCTCGTATTTTCGTCTCTTGTGCTCTCATCTCTCGAGAAAGGAGGCATAGATAGAAGGAGGAGGAAGAAAAGAAAGGTCCCATCTCTAGTAGTCTCGTTGCATAGCTTAAAGGAGGAGGAAATGAGGAAAAAGAGGCACGACCTCAAGGATAGAGAGGAAGAGGAGCCACGGCCTATAGGAACAAGGAGAAGAGAGAAAAGAGGCATGGCGTAAAAGAAGAAGCGGGAGAGGGAAAAGAGGCACGGCTCCAAGGAACAAGGGCAAGGTCTCGTCTCGCGGGGTCTCGTCGCGGGGTCTCGTCGCGGGGCCACTTCTCTCGTGGTCCCGTCTCTTCTTGTAGTCTCATCTCGTCTCCCGAAAAACGAGGCACGGTAAAGGGGGAGAGGAACAGGGAAGAGGCACGGATTCAAGGAAGAAGGGCATGGTCTCGTCTCTCGTGGTCTTGCCTCTCGAAAACGGAGGCATGGCTTGAAAGAAGAAGAGGAAGAGGAAGAGAAAGAGAGGCACGGTTCCAAGGAACAAGGGCAAGGTCTCGTCTCTCGCATTCGTCTCTTGTCGTCTCGTCTCGTCTCTGGTCTCGCCGCCTCGTTGTCTAGTCTCGTCTTTCGTGGTCTCTTCTCTCGTGGTCTCTTCTCGTGGTCTCGTCTCGTGGTCTCGTCCCGTCATTTGTCGTCTCGTTTCGTCTCGTCCTCTCGTCTCCCGTGGTCTGCTCTTGTCTCGTGGTCTTGTCTCGCCGTCTCTCGTTGCCTCGTCTCGTGAATCGTAGTCTAGTCTCGCGAGAAAGGGGTCATGGCGTAAAGGAAGAAGAGGAAGAGGAGAGGACGTACTATTAGTTTTAATCTATAGCCACGCGATTCTCATCTCGTCTCGTCGTCTCGTCTCGTCTCTCGTCGTCTCTTGTCGTGGTCTCGTCTCGTGGTCTTGTCTCGCCGTCTCTCGTAGCCTCGTCTTATGGCCTCGTGTCTCGTGGTCGAGTCTCTCGAGAGGAGGCATGGCTTGATGGAAGAAGAGGAAGAAGAAGAGGAAGAGCAAGAGGAAGAAGAAGAGGAAGAGCAAGAGGAAGGGGAAGAGCAAGAGCAAGAGCAAGAGCAAGAGCAAGAGCAAGAGCAAGAGGGAAGGAAAAGAGTCATAGATCAACGAAAGAAGAGGGAGAGGCACCGCGTGAAGGGAGGGGGAATACAGAAATGGAGATAAAAAAAACCGACTGCTAGATTAGCCTGTAGCCACGCGCCCTCTCGTGTCCCGTCTCGTCGCTCGTGTTCTGGTTCCGTCTCTCGTAGTCTCGTCTCTCGAGAAAGAGGCACGGCGTACAGGGAGAGAGGAAAAAGAGGACAAGAACCCTATTGCTCGATTAGCCCGCAGCGACTGATCAGGGGCGGTGAATCCCGCGGGACGAAAGGCGACCTCTGTCGATTTCCCCCTCCTTCAACCCACGATACTCTTAATGGGCTCTCCTATAGCGTGCTGTGCCTCTGGCGGCCCTGAAGGCGGCTGCGAGGATGATACTAGCGGGCCAGTACTGCGTGTAGTGGATGGACTGATGAACCGATAAACTAACGGACTGATGGACGATGAATTATTGGACTGATAGACGATGAACCGCTGGTGCCTGATCAGAGTGACTCATCAGGGTCGGGGCCGCCGTGGCATTAATAATACCACAACTCTACAGGGAAGGCACGCCGCACAGCGACGCGAGTACACGATACCTTGTGGGCCGTGGCTAAGACTTGGCACAACTTCCACTAACAAACGAGCGGGATTCTATAGTGCCTCTCCGCAAGGAAGCAAAGCGAGAGGCTATAGATACGAGCAAGACGGAGTGGTATTCGTAGACGAAAGACAAACAAAGCTATGGCCAACGCGGAACAGGCGACAGGGGTGCCATGAAAGGCGGAGTGGCCATGGCACCGAGTTAAGCAAGCAGCCCGTCGACCGTGCGTCCGCGTCAACCACGCAAGCCAGAAGAGACGGATAGTGTAGCCTCTTCGACCCCTTTCTCTACGTATCGCTCTCTGTCATGCAGTATCCGAGCTTCAGTCGCCCCGTGTGCCTATCCCACGACCTCGACGGACGCGCTCTACGGCAGAATGCCGGGTAAACAGCGCACCGGTCTAGCCAGGACCGGGAGTTGCCACTTACCAGTAACAGCCTAGGCAGGGCTACTGGCGACCAGTAACCACTACCCATAGGCGCACGGGATCCCGTGCAATTATTATATAAGCGCCGCCAGCCACTACTAAATGTGTATATACATGCGCCTATATTTATAGTATATATGCCTTTAATTAGTAGGGCGCGGCCTGCTGTGTAATTCGAATCTAATTGTACTATAAATATAATATAGCTATCTAGTTTGTTGAGGACGAATGAACACACCAAAAGCCGAGTGCAACGGGTGCCGTGTAAGTTATCCAGTCGTGTAAGTCAGGCAACCGTCTAACTCGGCCGGCCGTGTAAGACGTGAGGCGCGTAAGTGGCATAAGCCGCGTCTGCGGTGTAAGTCATGCTAGCCGTCTAGCAGGTGCTCGTTAAGGCAGCGTTAATGTATCGTGTAAGTCAGGGCAATCAATGATGAGTAGCAACGACGGCCGTCTCTAAGAAATCGGAGGAAAAACCAAGAGTAACATTCTACGGCTATGAGAGCTACTAGAATGGATGATGAATATGAGGGACTATGTGGTCTAGGGACCTAGATGTCCCTTTTATGCTCTGACAGTCCCTCTGACCCCTGGTTATCCCTCTACTTATTTTTGTGTTTTTCCCGACCCAGTGTCCTGGGGTCTGCACCATCACCCCAACAAACTAGCTAAGTAGAATATATACTACTCCTCGCTATCCTTCTCACCTACTCTCTAAACCTCGCCTAGCCCTCGTTTACTCGAAAACGGTTAAACTTCTATCTTATCGGCTATCTAGGTATTAAGGCGGTCGTTTTCTAACTTATCCTAGTTAAGATAGGCTATTATCTCCTCTTTTATCTATTCCCTAGAGCCTATTAGTATCGTATAGCGCTTATTTATCTACTTCTAGTCGAGGCACTAGTTATAGTTAGCTTTGCTATATTATAAAGGTAAACCTATTGCCTTACGGAATTGCTAGTTAGTCTTAATATAGCTACGAGGCTACGCCTTATACTAAGCCTCTCTAGCTATAGTATATCTCTAGTAGATAGCCCGTGGGTTATCGTACCGTAATGCTATTGTCGCTGCTGCCGCCTCTGCTTCTTCTGCCGCCGCTGCCTCTGCTTCTTCTGCCGCCGCTGCCTCTGCTACTGCTAGTGCCTCTGCTACTACTAGTGCCTCTGCTACTACTAGTGCCTCTGCTTCTTCTGCTACCGCTGCCTCGGCTACTACTACTACGTCTACTGCCTATTGTAAAAGCTCTAAGTACCGGAGAGGATATAACTTTAGTTATTTTATAACCTAGTATATAGTATTTGCTATATTTTAGCTAAGCCCTCGGCCGTGCTACTTTGTTAAGGAAGAAAGAACACACTAAAAGCTAAGTGTAACGGGTGCCGTGTAAGTTATCTAGTTATATAAGTCGGGCAACCGTTTAAGTCGGCCGGCCGTGTAAGACGCGGGGCGTGTAAGTGGCATAAGCCGTGTCTATGGTATAAGTTATGCTAGCCGTATAGCAGGCGCTCGTTAAGGCAGCGTTAATATATCGTGTAAGTTAGCGCAATTAACGATAAGTAGTAATAATAGCCGTCTCTAAGAAATAGGAAGAAAAACCAAGAGTAATATTCTATGGCTATAAGAGCTAATCGAATAGATAATAAATATAAGGAACTATATATTCTAGGGGTCTAGATACTCCTTTTATACTTTAATAGTCTATTAAACCCCTGGTTATTCCTCTACTTTTTCTATATTTTTCCCTAACCCCGTGTCCTAGGGTTTACACTATTACCCTAATAAGCTACCTCCTCTATTACTTTAAATATACTAGGCTCGTATCGAGTACTTAATTATAGCGTCGTTAAGTCGGTAGCTATCCGATCGATCCGCTAACGAGGCTCTAATAGTAAATTAAGGATTCCCGCTATAGCTAAGACGCTATTATCGATAGAAGTGCTCTAGACAAAGGGTTTAGTCTTATTCTTATAAGGCCTTTAGTATATAAGAGTAAGGGAGACTATAAGATCGAGAGAATATATTAGTATAGCGAGGTAGGTCTTCTTTCGAGAGTAGCTTTCACTAGTCTTTAACTTTCTATAAAGCCTAATGTAACGGTTTAGGTTCCTAAGGGATAAACCGGCGGTTTATATTAGTAGTAAGGTCAGGGCGTCGTATCACGGTTAGTAATAGATTAGAGATCGTAACCAGGTATAAAGTAATATAAGTATATCTATATTAGAATAAAGTATTAATAGCTAGCTAGGTATCTATACTATAGAGAGGAAATTAGGGGGTCCTATATACTGCGGTTAGATTATTAGACTTCCTAGGGATCATTACGATCCCTCGGATCACTATAATCCTTAGATCGTAACGATCTTCTAGATCGCACCGATCTATTATTCATTAGCTATCGTTCCGACCATTGTTCCATGCCGCCTGCATTAGCGCCTACACAGCCGGCCCATACCGCGGCCCGTCAGGGGTCGTAACAGGTCCCCTAGTATTATGAGTTAAATGTACCGAACCGTAAATAGCTTTAGCCAAGGCCCTCTAGGGACTTCCATCCGGGCGTAATAAAATCCGAATCCGAATGGGGTCCCCTACGCCGTAGACTGCAGTTAACGGCAACCAACTAATTACAGTTGCTAGTATCTAGGAGCTACCGGTAGCCGCTAACGTTATGTTTCTAGCCACCGCTTTATTAGGCAATATAAGGGTGCTAGTAACTGCTAGCGCAAGCGGCCTTGGTTACTATAAAGCTGACGATCCATCGTTAGAATCCTTTCCGCCGCGACTCAGACTTATGGAGCTACCATGTTCACCGAAAGCACCTAGGCTGCTATCCTTGGCATCTACTTTAACGACAACAGCCCAACTGAGCTTTACATATGCATCGGAAACAAGTTAGGAAATATACCTCAAGCTCAGGGATGGGTGTTGCGGATTTTGCGACGGCTTGCTATCCATTATCAAAGAACATGAGAGACCTATCGCAGAGGAAATTAGCAATGATGACATCCAACGCCTTCCAGAGAAGGCAAGAGACTGAAGTGTGGGCGCAAGAGCTAGGGTTCAGGGAACATGAGGCACACTTGTCATTCTTTTACCGCTACGTGAAAGATGCATATGCAGCCTCCATCACTCAGCCCCGCGCTGGAGCCCAGAAGAGCAACTACACTCAGGTCACACAAGCTGCGGGTATTAACCCTCTCGACGTGGGCTATGTCGAACTTCACGGCACCGGAACCCAAGTCGGTGACGCGGTCGAGTCCGAGTCGGTTTGCGACCTTTTTGCTCCCCTCTTACCACGTCGCCGCGCCGACCAGCCCCTCGCATCTTGACGAGCTCGTCGAGCCATAAGAGTCCTTCAAGGAGTGGTGCGGCCGACCGCCGACCGTGGACAAGGTTGGATATGTGCATAAAGAACCGCACGGTTCCGTGCACCCGCTCATTTAGTTCTCTGCTCCTTAGATAATTCTCATTAATTGCCTAATGCCCTCTATGACCTATGTGAAGCCAGTTATCTGACAACCGAGCCATCAAGGAGATACACACTGAGGAGGGGCGGGAGACCTGGCGGTGGGCGGCGGTGGTTAAGGATGCCAAGAACACCGAACATACAACTTAGCTGTATGATACTTCGTCGCTGTCCTCGTCTGGTAGCCCGCCTTCATCATCAACCATGGCGTACTCGCTGCGAGCTCGAGTGAAGTTGTCCCAAGTAGTAAATCCCCGCCTGTCACCCGAGAACCAGCCGCCGTCACGGTCGCCTCTGACTTGATCGTACGCGCCCATCACTGTACACCACAGCCTGGAGGCGATGAGGGGAAGTGCCGCCACAAGCGCCGCCACCGCCGAGACTACAATCACCGGATACATGATCCAGGGCCGATCGCTGTCGAACGACGACGTCTGTTCCCCAAGTTGGATCTTGCTCAGCTTGCCGTCCCATTTGCGGTACACGTACCAGCCAGCGGCGCCAGCCAGGCTAAGTGGTATCACCACGGCTAGGGCTAGGAAAACAACTACTCCTGATGTCCGATGCTTCTTGTCAAACTCTTCCTCGTGCCCTTGACAAGGGTGCTCAGTCGACGTCCTGTCCAATTCATTGCCTTCTTGGCAAGTCGACAAGGGCAGCTTGCGATATCCCGTCGGTTCGAACCACGACGTTGCGTTGGGATTCTTGGCGCACCATTCCTTGCCCGACAGGGGATTGAGGCCAGCAACCAGCATGCATTGCCCGTGGTTGTCGATCTCGTAGTTGTACGCACTGCAGCGTCGTTAGCTTCGTACTTATCAAATCGCAAAACAACGTCCCCTGCTCCTCCGTGAGCGGACTTTGCTACTCACCATTCGTAGTCTCGCCGGCTGCACGCGCAGTTGGTGTGGTCGTAGAGACGCTGCAGGCTCCGCTCGTTGTAGCACCTGTGGTCCGTCTTCTTGCGCAGGTATCTAGCCACATGGCCAAACAAGCAGTCGTCGTCCTGGAGCGGGTGCTTTGGTGACCAGAGGTAGTAGTCCGATTCGGACGGCGAGTCCTTCTTGAATTCGCATGCCTTGTCCGCCAGCCCGGCGAAGTCGAGGTTAACCGAAAACATCCTATGGTCTCCCGACTTGCACCACAGCAGGAAGTTCCGAGATGTGCCCGATTTCAGAGTCGTGATGTCGAGAACCGTAACATCAGTATCTGTAAACTGATAGTCCTTCCACGTCGCGCCCTCGTCGAGCGAGTAGGAGACAAATTTAGTCTTCGTAGAGTTGACTCGAGTGGCCTTCTGTACTAGTACGATGATGGATCCCTGGTCGCCATACTGCCACGACCACGCGCCCTTCTTAACGTTCTTCCACGTCAGACCTCCGTCGGTCGACATGAACGTATCGGCATCCTTAGCATCGCCTAGGCTTAAGCCTACATTTCCGACACCAAATAACAACCCCATGGCCGTGTCCGCTCCGAAGGCTTGTCTCCTGTCGTCCCGCTCGGTGAAGTGGTGCAGATGAAGCGCGCATAAGCTGTCTCCCCTGGAGCTACTGCATTGGTACGGCTTGCCGTCCACATCCTGGGGCGGAGGGGCTAGGAAGCCCCATTCCGAGCCGTCGTTGTGGGAAATTTTTGTCTGGAGAGCTTTCTTCCTCTGGCTCTTGTCCATGTTGGTCACAACGTTGATCAGGGTGACGCCCTCCAAGCCTGCCACCTTTTCAAAGTCAACATACGTCTCATTGCAGTGGACGTTTGACGCGCTGAGGACGTAGCTTGTGCCGTTCGAATTGCTTTTGATAATTGACCCGTACTGTCGGTCTGGTCCTCTCTCGGTCCTCACAAATAGGTTGATAGCATGGGCCGAGCTGTCGAGCACCGTGTACTGATTCTCGTGACCCTCGCGGAAGTTGTAGGGATAGTGTGCCCTCTCATAATGCTTCCCATCTAGGCTAACAAACGCAAGGAGGTGGCCACTTTTCTCGTCTTTTGCGGCCAAGACGATGAACTCGCTCATTGTCGCAAAGCTGGTCACATCATCCTGACGTATGTCCTTGTCCCCGGAGAAGAAGTCGTTGCTCGAGACCACCGTCATCGGGCCCGTCGCCTTCTCTTCCTTCCTGACGAGACAAACGATTTGCTTCAAGTCGCGGAAGTTATACGCGGAGCTGCCAGTGAATTCGCACTTCTCGACGTAGCGCAGAATGGTCCTCCAGTTATCGCCGCGGTCGGTGGAGAGAGATGCTTCCTTGTGGCAGGATTTACTGTTTCCGACTTTCTCGCATCTCTCGCCTAACCAGATCAACCAATCCTTCTTGTCCGGATGAAAGCTAAGAGGGAGATCGCCTAGTAAGGACTTTGTGGGCGCTCTAAACTTATGGAACGACCGGCCACAGTCCATGGTGTATAAGACTTTATTGTCTTTGGTCGTGAAAAACACGACGTCTCTGAAGTACTGGTGAGCATGGATTCTTTCAACGGTTTCCCCCTTCAGAATGCGCTCCCACTGTTTGCCGTGATCATAGGAAATCCATAGTCGATTTTCAGCCTTTATGCGTCCGTTGGCCTGAATCTCGGCCGGCCGAACGATAATAGTTTCGTCGGTCGATGCACTTGCGCCGCTGCGTTCGAGATAGATCTTCTCAAAGTCCTTGAGGTCCGAGTCGAAGACAATCTGTTTGCTGGTGACTTTATTATTGGCCGGAGCAGAAATGCTATCCGAGCATTTTCTATCCACCCTGTCGTCCTTTTGTTCCCCGCTGGTTCTCTTGCATGTATTACCGGGTATAAGTCTCCAGCCTCTTGAGCCCTTGAACGACCCGTTGGGATCAATCCTGCAGACATTATCAGGAATCGAGATGGGCCCGACCTTTTTGCACTTGCCTTTGTCCTTAGGGTCCCTTTGGAAATTGTAGTCGCACTCAAAGTCCGCGTCGGAGCACCCGCAGTCCTCTGTTTTGGGAACTAGGTCTTTGGACTTGCTTAAGATGAAGCAGTTAGCTGACTTCTTGCGGCGGCGATAAGTCTGCTTGTGCCCCATGATACATATTGGGTTCTTGCCCTTATCCACTCGGACATGCCAGTCCTCCATGTCCTCATCTCTGCAGGTTCGCTTATTTAGCCCGTTAAAGTCAATAGCGACTAGGTAGTATGAGCCTTGCCCTTGTCCCGAAAGGAGGAATTTAAGGCTGGTAAAATCTTGCGTTGTCCTTAGGAAGTCGGGCTTGATACTAAGGTCATTGGGCAAAAGAACTTTCTTCCAGTTCTGGCCGTGATCCAAGGAGTAGGAGAACTCATTACTATCTTCCTTCCTTGAGTCTTTGATGGCGATAAGAACGGAACCCGAGTCACCAACTTCAAAGTGATGTGGGCCATCGAGAGCCTTTTTCCAGGTCAACCCGGCGTCATCCGAGACGTATAGATTGGCGTCGGTGAAATTTTTAAGGGATTTGCCCACGTTTCCATTGCCCATGACCAGTCCCGGAGCTGGACTCCAGAAAACCCGGTTAAAGTTGTCCAGTTCGCTAGTAGAGTGAAGATGTAACCTTTCTTCACCGGCCTTGATCTCTTGAAACGTCCTACCGTTATCGAAGGTGATCTTGGTCACGATTGTCTTCTCAGCGCTCTTCTTATCGACCTCAGCCCCGTTCTCGACGACGTTGACAAGAAAGACGCCCTGTATAACGGAGACCTTTTCAAAGTCGACGTGGCCATTGGCGTTGCGATTGGTATATAAAATGTTTTCGGTAAAGTAGGTGCCGTTGGAGTCACTCGTGAAAAGGGAACCCATCGGGTTGGAGGGCCGCGACGTCATGATGTCGATATGGATGCTGTAATTGGTGCCCTCAAGAATAGTGTAGGCCTCCTGATTGATTTGGTGTGAATGATCGTGGCTCTTATCGGTGGGAAACATGACACGTTGCCATTTGAGGGTGTTCTCAGTGACGTATAGAGCTATTTCGTCACTGCGGAGGGCTGCTGTGGCGACCAAGAGGAATTTCTTGACCACGGCTAAGCTCTTGACCCCGGGTACGCCCTTGGTTCCGTCGATGTTGGGTTCGAATTCCTGAATGTCCTTTCCGGCCACGGCGAAAAATGAGTCGGAGATGAGCAGCGTCTGATCCTGCGTGAAGGAGGAGAAGGGGTCCTTGACAACACATAGCGTCCTCGACTCGTCGAGGTCGGGGTCGCCAGTGGTGAACTGCGTGGACGACCTTGCCCACCGGCAGCCGGCGGTGAAAGATCGTAGCAGCTGGGCGGTCTTGAAACCATCTATAGTGTAACGAGCCTCCTCGTCGCAGATGATGCCATCGCAGGCCATGCCATTGAATATGATTCGATCCGGGTCGTCGGCGTGAAAGACGAGGATCTCGGGCCGAAACTTGCTGGGTGGGGAGTTGGTATTGAATTTGGTCCAGCTTTCGCCTCGGTCTTCAGTCTTGAAGTGGGCGCCGCCGGGGGTCAACACGAAGGCAGTCATGGGATCGATAGCGTGCATGACGAGGAAGAAGGACCTGCCCTCCGGAATGGAGTCGATCCTGGACCAGCTGACGCCGGCGTCCTTGGAGCGGTAGATATTGTGCTCCTCGATGTCAAGGAAGATGATGACGTCGCTGTCCTCGAAGTAGTTGAGGAACCTCGGCGGGTGGCTGAACTTGGTCATGGACATGTCCGGCGCATCCTTCGCGAGGGTCAGCGTCCACAGGAGGGATATGAGCAGGATGCGCCATGCTGCCGCTGCCTTGCCTCTAGGCCTCATGGTTGTCGAGGTGCGATCCGTGCAGCGATCATGAAGAAGCAAAGGGTGGGAGGATGAAGCAAATACGCGACTGCAGTTGCCGGGAATGGTGGGTGGTGAAGGGATGTGGCGGGCCAGTGCGTGATGGTTGGTGATTGGGTTTTAAGGGAAAGGTTGACGTGAATTTCTGAGAGATCCACTCTAAGGCCCTGGTCCACGAAGGTGTACGGAGTAGCAAATTAGTACAGGACAGTGCAGGAGTACGAGCCTATCCCTTCGGAGCCCCTAAGGCTTGTGGAGCCAAGATACCGGGGGCCAAAACCAATTAGATGTTAGCGTGTTAGCGGTAGTTATTCTACCTATATACTTAGCTTATTTTTTCTTATAATAGTAGTTAGTCTGCCTTCGTGTGACGGTTTAGGTTCCCAAGGGATAAACCGGCGGTTTATGTTAGCAGTAAGGTCAGGGGTCAGGGCGTCGTGTCACGGTTGGTAATAGATCAGGGATCGTAACCAGGTATGAAGTAATACAAGTGCGTCTGTATTAGAATAAACTGTTGATAGCTGGCTACGTATCTGTTATGACCCAGGCTGACGGGCCACGGGATGGGCCGGCGGCGCAGGCGCTAAGGCGGGCTGCACGGAACAAAGGTCGGAACGATGGACTAATGGGGAGGCGATCACCAAGGTACGTACCTGGATCGGTAGTAATCCGGGACGGATCACTCGTGATAGAAACACGATTAGTAGAGAGCGTAGGAGACTCACCAGCGATTCTCCTACGACCTCTAGGTGATCAGGCAAAATATATAATACCCCCTAATTTCCTCTCTTTAGTATAGATACCTAGCTAGCTATTAATACATTGTACTCGTTACATCTTGGTTACGATCTCTGATCTATTACCTACCGTGACACGACGCCCTAACCTTACTGCTAACATAAACCGCCGGTTTATCCCTTGGGAACCTAAACCATCACATTACGAGAGTAGAGGTAGGCCCGTCTAGGCTTACACCGGGGTATTAACCCTAGATTACTAGTTCGCACTTAATAAGTAGCTCTACCGCTATAGTACCTTATAAATACCGTAAATTATATATAGACCGAGGTATCTTTTAGTAATAGGTACTTATAAGTAGATAGGAATATTCCCTCCTTTATAGAGAGCCCCCTACGAAATACACGCCCTCTGATGCCATATCGCTTATTCCCTCGTAATTAATGACCCCTATGCTGATCCACTCATGCTGGCTTTGTCAAGTGCAGCCTGTACTCGTATAGCTTCTTTGACTGCAGTGATATCTTCTTCCGTAGGCCGTAGCTCGAGAGATTTCCGGGCAAATTTCTCTCTTTTTACAGTAAGATTAGGAGAGACAAAGCTTTTCGGGCAAGCAATACACTTCCGCCATTGCCTCGTCCTAAGGGCCCGTTTGACTATATCGGGATGTACGTCCTTGTCGATATTTGCCGCTGGTAAGAGCTCATTCTAGGCCAAGATACGGCCTTCATAGCCACTCTTCTAAATCAATGATTCCAGTTAATCGAGGTCTCCTTGCGAAAGCTTTCTCTTCCGGCCGCGGGTCTCGTCGGTAAGGCATTGCTTTTGAAAGCGCCGGTCTGTTGACTTAAGAATCTCGTAGCCACGGGTCTTGCTGACCTAGCAAGCCTTGAAGATATCGTTGAAGCTGAAGTCGTGGCCGTACCGTCGCCTGTGGAGCTATGCGAATGCGACGGCGCCTTTGACCCGCGCCTTCTTTGGGGTATCGTGGTGATAGTAATGAATCTCAGCCTGCCTCGCCATAATAAAAATAGGCTACTAAATTGGCTGCTAAATTGGCTGCTGAATTGGCTGCTGAATTGGCTGTTGAAAGATGGGGAAGGTGGTGATGTCAGTGGTTTGGTGTGGGCGGGGGCATTTTGCGGTCCCTGTTCTTTTGCAGACCGCTTGGCTGGATAGGGGTCATCGGGGTTACAGCTGCAGGATAAAAGGAATCTCTTTTCTAGGTTCTTTTGGCAGCTGGCAGAGCAAAAAGAGATATATCAATTGATCACGCATTCAACGGGATTCAGGGCACGCTCATAGCGATAAGTGGTCAATATCATTCCATTTCCCAGCACTGTTTGCTGATCATTGAAACGCTCACAAGGACTGCGGGATAGGGGCCCGGGTCTTTTCATGTGAAGGTTCCCAGGACGCCAGCTCAACAAGGGAAGCGTCAGGCAGTGATGGGCTAGAGTTGTCGGCCGACGGCACACTGGTGGTGTTGCTGCGCCTCGTAGGCGCCTCCCTAGATTGCCTCGGTGTCCCTACGCCCGCCGACAGTCCACTGCGCCTAGATGATGGCCATGCTCGCCTCGGCAAACAGGCCCGCCATTGCATACCGCGTCTCTGGGTGGCCCCTCTGCGTCTGTCATGGATGTTGTTGCCAGGCTTGGTGTCGTTGTGCAAGATGCCTTGTTCCTCGAGATACGAGCACGCGCGCTGAGGCCACATTATCAAGCATGCGCTCGGCATATTGAAGCGTGCCGGAAAAGAGGCAAACCAAATCGGTCCTCTCTCCATGTGAAGAGATCGGGAGAGGGCAGATAATCCATGTTAATGGTATATAGCCGAGCGTCTGACCCCAGAGAGGAAATAATGCAAGGCTGCATCGACCAAGTCAGCCCACGTGATGCCACGGCAGAGTGACTCACGACCAGCGAGGCTATCTAGGCATACAACAGGGGGGGCTTAGAGTAACACGCAGGCCCTCCAGGGCGTCATGTTCTATTTATAAATACTTGGTCTATATACTCGCGATAAAATATTTTTTTTTTTTGTATTTCCTTTCCTCGCAATAAATCAACTCTTCGTATACGCGCCACCGTGTTTCGATCATGGCCAGCTCCGAGCCTCAAATGGCGGGCTTCTGCTGCACGCCCCTGGTATGTAAGGCCCCTAGTTATCCGGGAACACAATGCGATTCGGGTCCAGCGCAGGGGTAGTAGGCTTTGCATCATGGGCATCAAAGCACTCCTTGGTCGTCTTGAAGCGACCGTCGTGTCCGAGCGGCCCCGAGCCGACCTCGTCAATCGCCTTGCAGTACTCCTCGGTGCCGCACAGTTCCTCCGTGTAGCCACGGAAGCCGCAGTCGGGCGACGAGGCCTCGGAGAAGGGGAGCTTGGCCTTGGGGGCGGCATCGGGGGCGGCACTGGGGGCGGCCTGGGGGGTGGCAGCGGGCGCAGGGTCGTGCGCCTCGAGGCACTCCTTGGTGCTCTTGTACTTGACGGGCTCGAAGAGCTCGCCGGACTCGCTACCAACAAGGTCGATGGCATTGCAGTATTCTAGGGTTCCGCATGTCTGTTCGTCGTATCCACGCCAGCCGCAGTCGATGGAGAACTGGCCGGGCTTCTTGAAGGGGAGCTTCTGGCCGGCGGCGGGCGCGCCCTGAGGCAAGGCGAGGCCGAGGGCGGCGACGCTGAGGAAGACGATGGCGTACTTCATGTTGGCGCTGTAGTGAAGCCGAGTTTAGATGGAAGGAGGATGTCTGAGTAGAGAAAGGTAAGGACTGGTGGTGAAGGCTGGTACAAGGATGGATAAGAAGGGATGGTTCGAGCATTTCAACGTGGTCGAAGCAGAGGTTTATATAGTGATATGAGGCTCTAGGATTTGTTCCACGGCGGAGTTGCCGACGTGATGGAACCACGGATTCAGGATTACAGTTCTGGCTCGATATGCTCATGCCATGCTGCAAGCCGTGCATTTCATCGATGAGACAAGTATTCAGTAGCAAATCGAGAAATCTGGTGGTTAGTCCTGTGTCTAAGCATGCATTGTCTGCCCCCTGGACAGGCAGTTGTCACAGAATACGAACACACAGTCGCGAGCTAGCGGCGGTTCCACAACTCAGCCCACAACAATGTACGGACAATTTTGTCGAGCTATCGTACTGCACGTATACCGCTCGACCTAGGATAACTCGTCGGACCTACTGAGATGCACCGGCCGCTGCTGTGTATTGACAATTGGAAGCGGCGGATGTCGGTGCGAGGTGCGCGGAGGCTGCGGAGCTTGTGATCCCGCACCGGCCCCGCGACCCCGCCGCATGGCTCGGCGTCTCCGACGCCTTTCCGGCGATACAACGAGTCAGAGACAGCACATCGGACACGACCCTGAGGCTGCACATGAATTGGCGGAGGCGTTAAAGGGTATTAGCCGGCCTGCGAGACACCAATAGCCGGGTATTGCACTTAGTGTTCTCATGCAGTTCTTGCCCATGCGCAGACGCTGTGCGGTTTATAGAAGGGCGCTATCCCAATGGGACTCGGTCCGCCCCGGAAGGATGTGGGGAGTATCCATCTTTGCCGGACTCGCTGACCCTCAACCAAGACAGCACGCGGAAGGATGTGGGGAATATCCATCTTTGCCGGACTCGCTGGCCCTCAACCAAGACAGCACGCTTGCAGAGTTGGCGGAAACTCGCAGAAACTCGTGGGCGCGCGCAGTTTGCATTGCGACCGGGTCTAGCATGTCAGCCTTGGCGAGGACAGGTGGCAAGCTCCACGTCGCCACTGCGCAGTTTCAGGTTCGGCAGCCGCCTTGAAACCAGGGGATGACCACGAGAGCGGCAACCTAGATAGCCAGATACGGCGACGGGCCGCCGAAGCCGTCCACGGAGCCCATGGATGTGGGCTTTGGTGTTGTGGCTAACGAGAAGAGTAGAAGTGACGTTTCCAATCGGCGGGAACAAGCTAGCACCAAAGGTAACCTCTGGTCCGCGAGTAGAAAGTCAAGGTTGGCGAAACCCACGGCCGGAAGCGTTGCAGTCGCTTGCTGCATCCAACTATTACCGCAATAGCAATTCCTATCAAGATGGAAGACGCATGCCGTATGACTCGAGAGGCCCTCGGTGAAGTTACGGCGTATCCCATCAACGTGGTCGCCAGGCCATGAAGGAAAAATATCCTAGATTAAATAACAAAGATCCTTGAACCCGCCGCGACTTATCGGGGAGAACGAACACACCAAAGGCCGAGTGCAACAGATTGTCGTGTAAGTGGTGTCGTGTAAGTGGTGCCTACGCAAGCGGATTTCTCACACCGTGCGGGGTCAAGGCAAAGGCGGAGAGAGGCAACACGGCCAACCCAACACGTGGAGGAAACCCCAGGATTCTCATTCTACAGCCATAGAAGCCACCAACGTGTCGACAACTAGCCGCCGGGCGAGGGTTGCCAAGCCTCGAATCGCGGATCGAGCACGACGGCCACCTGTCCTACAAGGCCTAGACGCCTCTCTTATGCCTACCAGACGTCAAACCTCTGGCTATCCCTCTACTCTTTTTTATATTTTCTGCCTTTTCTGTCCCTCTACCCTTTGCCGTCTCTTCTGCCTTTTCTGTCCCTCTACCCTTTGCTGTCTTTTCTGCCTTTTCTATCCCTCTACCCTTTTCCGTCTTTTCTATCTTTTCCGTCTTTTCTATCTTTTCCATCTTTTCCGTCTTTTCCATCTTTTCCGTCTTTTCCATCTTTCCGTCGTTTCCGGTCAAGGGTCTGCGCCGTCCCCCCCAACAAACCGCCATGTGCCCCGTCATCTTCCACGACCTAAACTCCAGAACGCCCACGGCTCCGCAAAGCCCTTTTCCCTCGCTTCTTCGTCTCCGCTGGAGAGTTGCAATCCCCCCCGTTGATGGTCGTGCAGGGCGCCTCCTGTCTGGCCCGCGGGTCCTGGGAGCGATTCACCTCGTCGGCGGCTGGGCCGCGCCGGTGCTGGGCTCCGGCTACTGGGCGGGAGCAGGCGTCGAGGTAGGCTTGGGCTCCCGTGCGGCAAGGCATGCTTCGGCGCTCTCGTATCCTTCTGTGGCTCGCGCTGTGGGAGTGTCGCAAAACGTCTCGGAGCCGAAACACTCCTCCTTCGATGCTTCATTATTACATGGCCGCCGAGCTGCCTCAAGCCACGGCTTGAGCTTCTTAGCCGCGGCTGAGTCCTGGTCGCCATTTGCCCCTTCGGCTGCGTCGGTGCTGGGCTTGGGTCCCCATGAGGCAAGGCATTCTTCGAAGGTCTTATATCCATCGAGCGATCGCGAAAGGGGATCATTGCACCATTTTTCGGTGCCAACACATGACTTCTCTAGAAATGGACTTGTAGCATAGCAGTTGTACTGAGTTCCCTCAATCCAAGGCCTCAGGGCTGAGCCCGTCGGCTGGGGCTCCCGAGCGGCAAAGCATGCTTCGCGGCTCTTGTATCCCGCCGAGACTCGCAATTCGTCAAAGCTGCACCACCTTTGGGAGCCAAAGCATGACTCCACTCGTGATTTAGTAAAACAATCCTTATTTGTTCCCTCAACCCAGGGCTTCAGCTTCTCAGCCACGGAGCACGGAGTGGAGCTGACGGAGGGGGAAGCAGGTGGCGGGCCCTGGGGCAGGGCGCAGACCAGAGCGGCGGCGTTGGCCAAGATGATGGCGTACTTCATTGTATCGGTCGTTGAAAGCTTCAAAGGAGGGTAGTAATGACTAATGTAATGACTGGTGTAATGACAGATGGACAAGGCCGGTAAGGAGTGTCTGGTCGGGTAATCAAAGTGCGAATGATGAAGTTAAGATATGTAGAAGAACCAAGTATCGGCGCTTTCGTCATCACCTGTCATTGACTCGTTACTGTGGTGTACGAGTCTCAACGACTGCAATACATGGGAATCGGATGACGGGTGGCTCAAAGCATTCTTACAGTTGACTTGCGAAGCACATGCTTGTGGCTTGGCCATACGAATATAGATTGGAGTCACAAACGTCAATCATGCGCTAACCCATACACAGACAGACTACTCGGCCCAAGTCAGATCTCCATGTAGTCGTCCGACCGAGTCGGCCAGTGTTCACTATTGATGCTCAATTGCTCAATGCCGCCGGCACTCCCACCATAGTTTTGGACGCTATAGACACGTCAGATTCACGTGATGGTCTGAGGGGGCAACGAAGGTTTCTAGAGATTAAATAGTCAGCCGGCACACGCGCTCCACTGCAGCTAAAACGCGCCATCCTTTTGCTCGATATGCACCGTAGATTAACTTGAGGCGCTAACCCTGAGGCATAAATCATGACGTTGCTCGGACCCTCGCCACTGACTAGTAAACATACTCGTATTTGAAGGGACGAAGTCAGCCCTCCCGAGGCTAAATCTGATCTCTTGGCAGATGGCGCGCAAAGTGGTGCAGAGTGGTCAGAGTGCAGAGTAGACGCATCGAGGCTCAAAGTCATGACGCTGTTGCGCCGGCCAGTGGGTCTGCGAGCGCAGCAGTCGCGCAGATGCACGTCCGGGGTAGCTGTGCGCACGCGGGGTAGCTGTGCGCGCCCGGAGCAGGCTCCCGCGAGGACATGGCCATGACGCTGTTGTCCCCGCGACGGCATGGCCATGACGCTGTTGTCCCCGCGACGGCATGGCCATGACGCTGTTGTCCCCGCCAGGACATGGCCATGACGCTGTTGCGCCGGCCAGTGGGTCCGCGACGCAGCAGAGCGTAGAGAGGCCAGTCCGGAGCAGACCACGAGCCCGGAGTGGACCAAGAGCAGACCGCGCGAGGCCTGATGCTCGACATGGCCATCGCCTTGTTGCGCCAGCAAGTGGGTCCGCGAGGCAGACGCGCAGAGAGCGAGGTCGCAGGCAGAGACACCGGGCGGAGAGACACCGGGCAGAGGGCCCCAGGCAGTGGCCCCGGGCAGAGTGGCCCGCGGAGCCGCAGAGGCGTGTCGACGGGGCGTGTCGACGGTGCCAGCTTCGCACAGGCCTTGTCGCCGTCTCCTGCGAGGCCCCGTATCGCCGGCGCGCAGCGATTTGGCCGGCCAAACGCGACGAATGCGACCGCACGCCCTGGTGGGCCGGCGCCCCAGCATGTCCAGCAACATGTATCGCTATGAGCGTGGCCCGAATCCCGTCAAATTCGTGATCAATTTATGTATCTCTGTATGACTCTCTTGCATCTTGTCTGCCCAGGGAGCCTGTAAAAGGGATTCCTTTTATCCTCGCAGCTATCCCTTATCCCTCTGTTGCCCCTAGTCATTGTTAGCTGCTGTGTGTGTTAGTAGCGTCAGACTTTAATTGTAGTCCCTAGCAGCCCCCTATTAACCTCGAGTCATCAATCTAACGAGGCGTTATTCTTCTAAGGAAGAATGCCCCTAGCCATCGTCTTTGAATATAAACCTACGAGTTATCAATATAATATGGCTGCTAACAGTGCTGCCTAGGGGCTGCCTCGTCAACCGGTCTATCCGATATACCCCCTTAGCTAGGGCCTCTTTTCCAAGTCCTAGCTATAACTGACTTTCTCTATTAACGAGCTCTTAGGGCCGCCGAGGCTATTTCTTATCGGTTCTATTAACCGGCCGCCTCTTGCCCCTAGCTTTAACTCGAGGTCTCGTCTATTACCTTATTCAGGGCGCCGTTAAGTAAGCTTTTCTAGTAGCTTCTCGCGGGCTTCTTCTATTAGGGCCTCTAAGGTTATACGGCCACGGATATCTTCTATCCGTAGCTGCCTAACGAATTCAGTATACCGGACCTTCGGTAACGCCTTAGTTATGCCGTCTATAACTATCTAGCTAGTCTTTATCTAGCAGACCGTAATATAGCTGCCTTAGACCTCTTGCCTTAGCTAGTATTAATAAATATTAACGTGCCGTAGTTACGTAGTTAGTCTAGCTGCCTCTTTAGTCACTAGCCTAATAGTCTGCTTGTTATCGCATTCTAGCTAGAAAGGCTTGTCTAGTCTAATCCGTAGGGCCCGTAATAGCCGGCCTGTAAAGATTATTTCTTTAGCTGCCTTTAATACGGCTAATAGCTCAGCTTCTATACTAGACGTAGTGACTATTAGCTACTTAGTTGCCTTCTAGGCAATTGCCCCGCTATATAGTCTCAATACGTAGCCCTATAAGCTTTTTCGGTCTTCTATATTATCTCCGAACGAGGCATCGCCTATATAAAGGAAAGTCTCGATAACCTCGTTGCCTTAGCTGCAATTTCCTCTGCCTAGGCGTAATACGGAATAGCGGGTCGAATAGAGGTACTGAATTACCCTATCTACCGCCTCGTAGTGCCTTATATCCGGATTTAAATTATACTCGCAAGCCGGGAGACTGTAAATAAGATATCCGGTCTCGTTAAGATAGCTATAAAGAGGATCGATCTAACTTTCTACTAGTATCTATTAATAAATTACTTTGTAGCCTAAATCCTTAATTTAAATAGCTCTTCTTAACTTATTAGCATAGCTAGTCCCTTTACTAGGTTAATATCGAATTTATAAGCTATTTTATTAATATAGGTATCCTAGGTTAACTAGATTGTCTTAGTGCCCCTATTCCGTAGGATATAAATCCTAAGGAACTACTTTAGCTCTCTTAGTCGGGTTATCTAATATAGCTCGAGGTCGTATTCTACGGCTATTACTATTAGGGCCCTAAAAGATATACTAGCTAGGATAGTTGCCCTAGTCGGTAGGACCCCTTTTTCCTATTAGTTACTATATATAACGAGCCGGGCTTTATAATATAGAAGGTAGCTATACTTATCGGTCTTATAAGTAAAGACCTATATATAGCCTAAGACTCTCTATCCCTTTAACCTAGACTAAGGAACCTCGATAAAAGAGCCTATCTACTTATATAAGGTAAGGTGGTCTTGCTAGGCCTTAACGAATTCCTCTTTGAATAGGTGGTCTACGAGGTCCTTCTTAGTCTTAGGGACCGGCGGCAGGTCTTTCTTATAGGCTCGAAATTTCATTCCTACGTTAAAGGCACCGTAGAAAGCCGATTCTATACGGATCGGATAAAATTCGTGAAAACGGTAGTGTGTTCGAATAGGGGTCGGGCCTAGCCGGCTGGGCCGGTCTTCCGGGTCTGCTGGGTCTGCCGGATCTGCCGGGTCTGCCGGGTCTGCCGGGTCTTTTCCCACCCCCTTAAGATCGCGGGCACGATAACGTATTAGAAGACTGGCTGTAAAGACTGCCCCTAATCCCTCTTTAAAGTCGGGGTCTTCTTATAGCGGCGTTAGAAGGTAATCTCTTTCTAGGTCCTCGTAGTTATCTTCGTTATCCAGGTCCGGACTATCCTACCTACCGGTATTAACGATAATCTTATCTAAGATAACCTCTTAGTCGGTCTCTTCGTCTTCGTCTTTGTCTTCGTCTTCTTAGTCTAATATCTCGTTACTAGTCTCTTCTAAGATAGTCTCAACGGCCTGCTAGGCCTCTGGGATTTTAACCTCTTCTAGTAGCTCGTTAACTAACTATAATAGCTCTGGCCTAGCTAGCTGGTTATCGAAGAAGCTAGCCTCGTTAAAAATAATATCCCTCGTTAAGATAACCTTGTCTTTATATAGAACCTAGATCCTATAGATATTCGTAGACTAATTTATTAAGGACGAAAGAACACACTAAAAGCCGAGTATAACGGGTACTATATAAGTTATCTAGTCGTATAAGTTAGGTAACCGTCTAAGTCGGCCGGCTATATAAGATATAAGGCGTGTAAGTGGCATAAGCCGCGTCTGCGGTATAAGTCATGCTAGCCGTCTAGTAGGCGCTCGTTAAGGTAGTGTTAATATATCGTGTAAGTTAGGGCAATTAATAATAAGTAGCAACGACGGCTATCTCTAAGAAATCGGAGGAAAAACCAAGAGTAATATTCTATAGCTATAAGAGCTACTCGAATAGATAATAAATATAAGGGACTATATAGTCTAGGGGCCTAGATATCCCTTTTATACTCTAACAGTCCCTCTAACCCCTGGTTATCCCTCTACTTATTTTTATATTTTTCCTAACCCCGTGTCCTAGGGTCTGCACCATCACCTTAATAAAGTAGTAATCTAGGATAGATTACTCGTAATAAAAATACGATTAATAAAGAACGTAGGAGACTTACTAGCGATTCTCCTATTACCTCTAGGTAATTAAGTAAAATATATAATACCCCTTAATTTCCTCTCTTTAGTATAGATACCTAGCTAGCTATTAATATATTATACTCGTTATATCTTAGTTACGATCTCTAATCTATTACCTACCGTAATATAATGCCCTAACCTTATTGCTAATATAAACCGCTAGTTTATCCCTTAGGAACCTAAACCGTTATATTACGAGAGTAAAGGTAGGCCCGTCTAGGCTTATACCGGGGTATTAACCCTAGATTACTAGTTCGTACCTAATAGGTAACTCTAATACTATTATGCCTTATAAATACTATAAATTATATATAGACCGAGGTATCTTTTAGTAATAGGTACTTATAAGTAGATAGGAATATTCCCTCCTTTATAGAGAGCCCCCTACGAAATATACGCCCTCTGATGTCACATCGCTTGTTCCCTCGTAATTGATGACCCCTATGCTGATCCACTCATGCTGGCTTTGTTATGTGCAGCCTGTACTCGTATAGCTTCTTTGACTGCAGTGATATCTTCTTCCATTGCATTGATGGCCCCGATAGGATCGAATGGTTCTACACCCACCTCGGAATCACTGAGTTGCTACTCGCCGGCTCTCGCGACTCGACAATACCCCCTGGCTGCATTGATGTACGAGTACTCGTAGACTCGGATGTGGGTCGCTCTTTGAAAAACAACAACAATCCACTGTTTAGGTAGGCTTGGTCGATCGACACGTGGGCAGCAGGGATCGACGGGATCGGATGTCCCCGAACCCAGCCGAGTCCGATTCCATTTCTTTCCCCATGCCCTGGCTGCGAGTGGATCGGTGCGGTGTCACTCCCACACGGCCGGCCGGCGGGGACATGTTGTCTCACCAGTTCAGCTCTCGTATGCCTGCTGGCGGGACATGCCGACCGACCATGGAAAGCGGGCGCGCACCGAGTACCTAAATGGCTTTCTTTTCTTTCCCTTTCTTCATCCAGCAGATGCTGCATTCACCACCGGCCGCAGATGCTCCATTCACCACTGGCCGCGACCCCACGCCGACGTGCGCCTTCTTTGTGCTCGCGGCGTGGAAGCGACCGGTGAAGATCCAATCAGACAGAGAGAGACATGAGAGTGGCAACGATGCATGCCGCAGCCGTGCTTGAACGCCCCGGCAACAGAGCGGACACGCTGGACACGCTCGGCCTGAGAGGCACATAAGAAGCAGCCTCTGCCCACTTCCCTGAATCAAGCCGCTTCTCATCTTCTTCTACATCCGACCCAGAAGGTTGCTCGCCGAAGCGCATTCGCGAGACGCTTCTTCCCTCTTTGCAGACAAACACCACGCCGGTATGGGCTCTCTCCACCAGCAGACGTGGCCTCCCACACAGGTAGATAGGACCTGGGTGCCTGCCTTTCCTGTCATGTTCATGTCTAACTAGCTGTTGCAGGAGGATCTAGCGAATCCTACTACACAACACATGGTTCAACCTTTGACCCCCATGGTCCCGTTCCCCGACTTCGCTATGGACGTGGTCCCATTACCCGACTTCGCTATGGATATGGTACCGCCCCCCGACTTCGCTATCGATATAGTCCCGTCCCCCGACTTCGCTATGGACGAGGTCCCGTTCCCCGACTTCACCATAGACAAAGACTTCGCCATAGACGAGGTCCCGGCCCCCGACTTCGCCATAGACGAGGTCCCGTTCCCCGACTTCACCATAGACAAAGACTTCGCCATAGACGTGCTCCTGGCCCCTGACTTTGCTATGGACGAGGTCCCGTTCCCCGACTTCGCTATAGACGAGGGCCTGGCCCCCGACTTGGCCATAGACGTGCCCCCGTCCCCCTCCTTCGCCATAGACGAAGTCCCGGCCCCCGACTTTGCTATAGACCAGATCCTGGCCCCCGACTTCGCCATATACGTGCTCCTGGTCCCTAACTTCGCTATGAACGAGGTCCCGTTCCCCGACTTCGCTATAGACGAGGGCCTGGCCCCCGACTTGGCCATAGACGTGCTCCTAGCCCCTGACTTTGCTATGGACGAAGTCCCGTTCCCCGACTTTGCTATGGACGAGGTCCCGTTCCCCGACTTCGCTATAGATGAGGTCCCGGCCCCCTCCTTTGCTATAGACGTGCTCCCGTCCCCCTCCTTCGCCATGGACCTGGTCCCGTCCCTCGAATTCGCGGACCTGATCCGGTCCCCCGACCCGTCCGTCGACTTGGACGTGGTCAATGAGCCCGTCGACCTCGCGGTCCCGTCCGTCGACTTCCTCATTGACGCGGTCTCGTCCCTCGACATCTTCATGCACTCGATCCAGTCCCCCGACGTCGCCGTGGACGTGGTCCCGTCCCTCGACGTCGTCATGGACGCGGAGGACATGTGCCGTTTGATAGCGGCAGGCCGCGGCGTCGTGGACTCACCTCCTTACATTCCCCCCAAGGAGATGATCAGCAAGGCGATTTGGCTTATTGACAGGTTAAGGGCATCACGCGAGTCAATTCCCGACAATGCCGTCGTTTTCTTTCTGCCGGGTGATCCAAGTCGAGTTTACACCTCTGCTAGGTCCAGTCCTACTCATACTTCAGTGCATAGTCTGGTGCTCTTTTGGGTCTCTGTCTACTCCTGTATGTGGAACGCGGCTGAATTTCTGGTTGATGCATCCGGCAATGAGGTTCCGCAGGAGGAGCGGCATATTCTACCTCCGCATGATATCTTGTTCTTGATAAACCACCTCATCACCGATGACACGCCGACAGATAGCATCCGTGGGTGGCTCGACTGCATTGGCACCACCAAGCTTAAACGCGCCGGGTGGGGGAGCCAACTGGAACTCGATCGGGCGTTTGATTTTATGCACCGCTGGAAAACTGTATATAGGGAGATGGCGGGATACCTGGATCCGCCGCCAAGACGCGAGGGGCCTTGACATGAACCGCCTGCGGATAGACGTTAGACTTGTTTGCACACTTGTCTACTAGAGACGCGGCGATGGCCTCACCTTGAACCTTGTCTGCGAATGGGACCAGCGGCGGCCCTCGGAGCGACGCGACGGAGTGACACATGTAGATGGAAGAGGAACATGCAAAGGAGGAACAGAGAAAACACGCCCTCGACATGGCTGCACACGGCCCGCGCCGTGAGCAGTGCAGCTCCCGCGTCCGTCGTCGGCTGTGGCGAGGGTGTTGGTTGTCGTCGAAACCTCGTCACTGCGTGAACAGAAGACGTTCCGTCCGCCCTGCTCATTGTCCCCCGGCTTGGCGGCGGCGAGGTTGGAGAGGCAACCGGTGAACCGTCTGCCATTCACGTCGTGAGTCGGCGGCGGCCATTCACGTTGGCGGCGAGGTTGGAGAGGCAACCGGTGAACCGTCTGCCATTCACGTTGTCGGCGGCGGCCATTCACGTTGTCGGCAGCGGCCTTGCCATCTCGCTCGAGGCTCACACACCGCCTATTCGCCTATAGAAGGTGCTCCTCTCGCAGACTTCGAGCACACGTCTCTCTTTACCTACTTCAACACCCGCACCAGCACCCACACCAGCACCCGCACCAGCACCCGCACCAGCACCCGCACCAGCACCCGCACCAACACCCGCACCAACCAGCAGGCACCGTTCACCTACTTCACCCTTCCTCCATACAAGTCCGCACAAACGCGCCGACAGACTCCCGCAACGAGCATCTCGCCGCGGTGCTCCGAAAATGGTTTCATTGCCAGAGAATCTGGGCAGACGGGCCCGCGAGGAAGGCGCTTCGCAGACCGGCCGTCCAGAGTGGGACAACGCACCGTCCTCGTCTGCAGAATCCTCCTCGCCCCCCGAGATGATCCGAGAGTTAAAATTCTACGTCTCCGAAGATTCACTCGCTGCAGATATCAAGTCCAACTATGATACCCTGGTCAAGCAAGAGGAAAGGTGCGCCGCAGCCTGTTCTCAGGGCCCAACGCCACCGCTCAGCCATGAACCGTTGTGGACCCTCGTTGGGCTGCCTCTGGATAAAGCGCCGCTCGGCCAGGAAGAGTGGACGTGCCTTCTCGTTAAGCTACACCAGGACCTCTTGGGAAGTTACCGCGACTTCATCACCAGCAGCCATCACCCCTCTGCCACCAGGTCTACAGACGATTCCGCCACGAACATGGCCATACTTCACCGCATGTGGAAAACCGGCATTTGCCAATTCTTGGATCTACTTTACGAAAGCATCCCAGAATCACCAGAGCAACAGCTCGTCTTTATCCGCTGTTGCAATGGAATATATACTGGCCTCTACGAGGAAGTCCCAGTATTTAGACACTTTTTTCTGGATCGCCTGGGCGATCTGAACAGGTTCGGCTGGTTCTTGAAGTCCGGCGACGAGGTTGAATTCAAGAATGCCTCTTTGTATTGGTACAACAAATCGTTGGACCTGTCCCCAACGGCAGGCCGTCTCTACTATCACATGGCGACTCTGTCAGCGGACAACAGGCTACAACAGCTATTTTACTACACCAAGTCGCTCTGTGTGCCCGTTCCTTGCTCTGCCCCACGGGAAAGCATCATGCCGTTTTTCGACCGTACTCCGGCCCCAGACGTGGTCGGCCTCTTTGTGGATGTGCACGGTGGGCTGTTCAAGAAAGCACCACTGGGTCAACTACGAAAACTGTCCAACGACTTCGTGGATGAACTCTATGAGTGGATCGAGAGAGAAGGTTCGACATGGCTCCAATATGGGTAAGATTGATGTACCGGTGCAGACCAAGGCGAGACTGAACGTGTTGCTAACGGGTGACTAGATCCTACGTGGGCATCTCCATCTGCTGCGCCTTGCTAGGGTTCGGCGCCGAGTCCAACGTCTTGATGCGGGCCATTTCAAAACGGGCAGACGACGGAGCGGAGGCGACGGATGGAGGGTCCGCCGTCGTGGAACCCGCGGCTACCACGGCCTCCGAGGTGGCAGACAGGTTTAAAGAGGTGCTCTTTTTGGCGGTCGAAACCTACAAGGTGACGATCCTGCGGTATGGAGACGACAACACCCTCCCCTACATGCACACGGTGCTGGTCTTTATGCTCTACATGTCGCGGTGCCCCGCCACCACAGCCACGAGGGAGCTGCATGACCGGTTCCCGTGGAAGCTGACGTGCATGTTGCTCAACTTGCTGCTCAGGAACACCGATGTGACGACGGAGCCGTGGCTGAACAGCACCGAGATCCCCGGGGCGGCGGAGGGCGAAGAGCGCCGTCCCCTGGTGGAGGACTACGCCCTGCGCGGACTGGTTTTCGCGCAGGACCTCTTCCCCGACGGCTGGTTCCCCGACGGGATTGACGTGGCGGAGCAGGATGTGCAGCATGAGTCGTCCCTGAGGCGTAGACAGGAGCGCATCATCTGGCTCGGGCGCCGACTGGTGGACGCGGGCACGGGGCTCACGTGGGACGACGGGAAGCACAAGTTTCGCTTCAAGCCCGAGTATGACGTCGAGGTGGCCGAGCTTTCCGACTCCGAGTCCGACGTTGAGGTGGCGGCGGAGTTGGTGGTGTAATCATCAAAGGTAGACGGAGTCGATGGACTACACTCTTTGACATGGAGAAGCAGAGGGAGATGACGAGAAACACTTCTTTGTAGTAGAAAAATAGAGTCGATTTCTTTGGCATGGAAGAGCAGACGGAGCCGATGAACAATATTCTTTGTCGTGGAAAGCAGACGGAGTCGATGAACAATATTCTTTATCATGGAAAAGTAGACAGAGTCGATGAACAACATCTTTATCATAGAAAGCAGACGGAGTTGATTTCTTTGTCATGGAAGAGCAGACGGAGTTGATGAACAATACTTCTTTGACAGAGTCGATTTCTTTGTCATGGAAAAGCAGACGAACAAGACTTCTGTATCATAGAACAATGCAAACCGAGTCGACGACAAACACTTCTCCATTATAGGATAAAAATATCGTGTAGGGCCAGTCCGCGCCGAGGGAGTACCAAAGATATAAAGCGCCTGTCGCCTTTCCCGCAGCAAACCAGTGCTCTTCATAAAATAAAGCCATCGTGAGATACCATGCCTTCGATTAGATATATTTTCCCGGCGGACTACCGTCGCATCCAAAGCCACGCGGTGCAGCTGGAAAGGTTCTTGTCCGGACAAGTCCAGCAGGAGGACGAGCGCCTTGGGGGCTACTGGTACCACGACCGCCGCTCCCTCGTCGAGTGGCAGCGCGAGTCGGCCGCGCTGTGGGACCGGCTGGAACGGGCCCTGCAGACGGACGAGACCCCCCCCTCGCCGCTAAGCGCGCAGCCCGAGGGCTGGGCGGCCCCACCGGCGGCCCGCGCGCGGCCCGCGCGCGAGGAGCACTCCCTGCGGTGCTTCCTCAACTTCTACGCCGCGG
>JALHCC010000229.1:0-56828 GCA_024340765.1 Tolypocladium cylindrosporum | reverse complement strand
AATGCCCCTAGCCATCGTCTTTGAATATAGACCTACGAGTCATCAATACAATGTGGCTGCTAACAGTGCTGCCTAGGGGCTGCCTCGTCAACCGGTCTATCCGACATTATGTAGAATAAATATATTGTTGGGCGTTTCAACGGAGATTCTATTTCTCCAGCTACTGTCATAGTCCAGTTTTTGGAAGCCCAGAGTAGTAGAGCAAGTAAGCCGCCGCCTAAATTCATGTCTTCCCCGTAGCCGTCTTCGTATTTTTCAGTCAAGAAGTCGGGACGCGAGCCGTTCATAGACGTAAAGTGGGCTCGGACCAAATTCACACAAATGGGCTTGTTCATTTGTATTGATACCTAATTCTCGTCGTCCGAACTTAGATCAAAGACCTCCATCTTCTGGGGCCGCTTCACACCATTCGTCTTTGGCCCATTGATGACCCTCAGTATCTTGGCTTGCACTGCCTTGCGAGTTTCCAAGTCCACTCGAGCCTTCTCCTTGAGAAACCGCCTCTGGATCTTTCCGCTGGCGGTCTTGGGCAGTAGGTCAAGGAACTCAATGCCACCATCCAGGTGCTTGTGGCGAGCAAGAGCGTTCATGACATGTTTGCTCAGTTGCTTCTTAAGCGCTTCCTCGCCTTCTTCCTCAGCTCCAGGCGCCCTGACAATGTATGCTCGCGGAATTTCCCCCGCCCGATCATCAGGTAGAGGAATGACGGAGACTTCAGCCACAGCAGAATGAAGAAGGAGATGCGATTCCAACTCTGCCGGGGCGACCTGTAAACCCTATATTCGCTATTCTTAGTAACATTTTTGGTGTGGCAGTACGGAACTCAAAAAATACCCTAACTTTGATCAGCTCTTTCACACGGTCAACAACGAAAAGGTGCTCGTGTCCAGCGGCACTTTTGCGAACCTCCACGAGATCGCCAGTGCGCAGCCACTTCCCTTCTATCATCGACTCGGCCGTAGCTTCCTCATCTTGGAAATAGCCGAGAACAACAGACGGCGAGCGCAGAACCAATTCGCCCGGAGTGTTGTAGGCTTCCACGTCCTTTCCATCTTCTCCAATGAGCCTTGCTTCATACCCCGGATACAAGTGTCCACATGACCCTGTCATTGCGTCTTCGACATTGCTGAAACAGACAACGCCCGTGCTCTCAGTCATGCCGTATCCCTGCACAACCTTGCATCCTGGTAGCAGGTCGCCGAAGGCCGACATGATCTCCTTGGAAATGCCAGACGCGCCGACAGCGGCCACGCTGACGCTGCTGAGATCGTAGGACTTGACAATCCTGGGGGCCTTTGTCATGGCGACAATCATGGGAGGAACCTGTCCACCATTCAGTCAGGCATCGGCTCAAATTAGTCTACCCCAGCGGCAGGAGTCGAGTGAGACTTTTATCTGTGACCTACCAGCCATAATCTTTTGATCTTGTTGTATTGTATTGCCTTGAGCGTCTGGCCTAGTTCAAACCCCTGGAGTACAACAACGCCATCTCCGCGCCAGATGCTAGCTTGAGAGACCACCACAAGAGAGTAAATGTGACTCTGTGGCAGCACACCGAGACAAAGCTCCGGGTCGAGAGGTTGATATGTGCTTTCATAAGTTACGATTTGCATGATGTTTGCAATTGCGTTGCGATGAGAGATCATGACGCTTTTCTGGTCTCTCTTATTAGCAATGTCGCTGCCTCAAGAGCGCATAGTAGAGTAATTCTGACTTACCGGAAGTCCAGATGTGCCGCTTGAGGAACACAGGAATGCAGTCTGCTTGGCGCCACGGCCTGCCTCCCAAACAAGGCCAGGCAGGGGCGGTGTACCTCGGCCTTGGTCAATGAGCTGGTCAATTGACTTCAAGTCCCCCGGCGCCGGGGCTCCCCTTCTACTCGCCTCGGGGACTTGGAGCAGGAAGATGCGACTTCGAGGGAGACCTGCCAGCTCAGCAGCCAATAGTGCAGCATCTAGGAGGGGAGCGCAAGTGACGAGACCTTTGCATCTTGCCTTCTTCAGCTGGGCCGCAAGCTCGTTGACTGAGTACAGTGAGCTTATTGGAGCAGAAATGCCGTTCAGGCGATGGGCGGCCCATGAGACCGTCAATGTATCAATCTGCATACGGTTTGTGTGAGCGATCGATCCAAAGTCTTGTCGTCTGGCAATACAGGCCCAACAGCCCACTGAACCGATTTTGGGGGCGAGTGGCTGAGCATACACTATTCAGGCTGAATACGGCCAACGTCTTATCAAAAGCGTCGCCCTCATTCACCTGCCATGCAAGCTCAGATGCGAGTCCTCTGGCGAGCAGCTCAATCCGCTCCGCAACCTCCAGGGCGGAGTGGGATTGGCCTGTCACGCCGCAAATAAATGGTGGCTTTGAGGCTGAGAGTTGGTGGCGGCGGCCGTACTTGGCGCAACTCTCGCGACCAAACAGGAACTCATGGACAGGAACGCTGTCCGGCGGCGAAAAGGGCAGCTGGGGAATGTACGAGGGCGAGGTGAAAGGCATTGTGGTCGTCTGGTTTCTGAAGCAAATTATCGGTAATCGACTCTGGGATCTACTCTACGGACAGCGCGGCCAGCGACTTTTCGTTGCGCACGAGTCTTGAAGACGGGCAACGAGGCACCGCTGACTTGGCACGCAACCTGCCGACCCACAACGAAATCTCACTGCCTGACGGCCTAGCTCTCTCGGTGCTTAGGCCTCTTAGCATGGTCCAAGATCAACGAGTTTACGACTTCTCGTGCTTGACCGAAGTACGTACCTTGTACAAAATAAGTTACCCGTTCCTTCATTACTTCTGGTGGATCCCAACTTACTGTCCGACACACGGGCCGAGCCATTGCCAAAAACGGCAATTCCCTATGACAGCACCCCTGCATCTTGCAGGATTGGCATGCTTGTCCTCCGAAGCCTCCCGTTCCCTGTTCGCAGCGGCATGCAAGGTCTGCCCGATGTGGGCCGAAGAGTTTGATTAAGATTGCTCCGGAGTACTCGCCCCGGCCCGGCGGATGAAACTTGTTCTAAGCCACGTCCTTGATGTCGGTCGCGACACACTCACTCGTGTTGATCCTTGGCAGCCCACGGTGCCCAGGAAAACAAACCAGTCGCTTATCCGCATGATACAGCGTGACTACGGATAGATGTGTTTGTGTTTGCGAGATGAAGGCGTGTCCGGCCGCCCGGGTGACGTGGAAGCATTCGGTAGAGTAGCATGCCTGTCTTATGGGAAGTACTACGGTCTCTCAACCAGAGAGAATGGCCTGTTGACAGTGATTGAGTGGAATCGAGCAAAGAGTGCTTCTCATTTACTAATGACAATTTCTCGTAATTGTAGATCTTTTTGTCGTTGACGTTCCAAGTTCAGGCATACTCATACTAGTAGAGAGCGTTTTGTAAAACATGGCACCTACCCTACACTACCCAACAAACCGCCCGTGTTGCGCAGCGAGGCATCGACGGCATCATCTCCATTTCAGATTAATAAATCCTTGCATTGGCAACGGATAGCTATCAAGTATTCTCAGTTGCTACGGATACGCGTTGGCGGGCATGAGTCTGTACCAATTACACACCAAAGTTCCCCATGGACCACAAATATTCTCGAAACATTAGTTACGCGTCAACGGGCGACCCGGGAGACTTCAGGCGGGTTTGCCACAGATATTTGTCTCAACAGACCTGAATGGACAGCCCTCGTGTTTGTAGCTACAGGCGTTGTCTCACGACATGATGTAGGCGATGTCTGCCTCTGGGCTTGCCCCATGCACCTGGAATGTCCTGCGCCCCAAAACTCCATGTCCCGCTGCAACCTGCATCTATTGAGCAGCCAGGCCCTGCTTCTCCTCCTCTGCGCCCTTCCACCAGGTCCAGATCCACTTGCACCACATCCACGTCTCCATCGTGCCAAAGATGCACAGGATGACGATGATGGCATTCTTGATGCCCTTGCTGGCGCCTAGGCCGTTGAAGCTAAAGGCCGGGAGCTCGGGGTCGCCGCCTTGCCGGTCTTGCGACTGCTGCTTCTGGTCCTGCTTGTTGCGGAGGGGCGCGCGGACGGAGAAGTTTCTTGTTGCGATGGCCCTAAGGAGATAGCCGACTTGCTGCCGCCGCCGCAGCTGCTCTCGGATGATGACGATGGTTGGGATACCGCGCATCACCGGGCGCTGCACGCGCAGGCCTGCCGAGGCGAGGCACGAAGATGTGAGTGCTGGACGCATTGGACCTCGCCGAGCGAACTTGCTGGTGGGGGTTGAGCAGTCAATGAGGATCGGTGAATGAACGAGATTGGAGCTGGTCGACGGCAATGGACGGTGATTGGGACACCAACGATGCCAGTAACGCAGGGGAATTCGACGAAAGAGCTGCTGGCGTGGAACAATAGAGACCAAAAGAAGAGGGAACCAAGTGCGACTCCCAGCTCAGGAGACGATCCCAGTCAGCTGCCGAGGCCAACGGGATATGTCAACTAAAGGGTTGTGTTATTTATTTAGTCAGCTGTTCGGAGGCAATGCCGTTCTCAGCAGTCGGCCGACCAACAACGGACTATTGGCGGTTGTGCTGCGCCCAGCCATCACCGAATCGGAACTCACACATCTGCATACAAGGCGTCTTCAAATGCTCCCCCAGCGGCTCGCGTGCCGCAGCACTCACAGTAGCAGACACCATCTACTCACAGGACTGTCAACGTCCAGAACTGCGCGCAACAAGGCCGCAGGCTTCTCTTGCAACATGGTAAGCATGATGTGCTTCGCCCCAGTGTGCCTACCGGCCCTTCAGAGCGCATCGGATCGATACCCGGCCAGCCAGCATCACACGCGTACTCGTAGGTGGCACCTCCACTGACTCGATCGACACCTCACGGGTAGGCAAAGACAAAGGCCGTCTACCAGCACGATGAGACGCTGCGAACGCACTCGACCCGCGTCTCCTCGGCCCGGCCCTTCTCGGCGCTCGCGGAGGCGGACCGGGCCCTCTTCAAAGGCGCCGCCGACGACGACATGGTGCTCGCCACTGATGAGACCATCTTCTACGCACAGGGCGGCGGCCAGCCCTTTGACACGGGCGTCATGACGAGCGCCGCAGCCACGTTCCAAGTTTCGGCAGTGCGCAACTCTGTGGCGACCCCTGGCGCGATCCTGCACCTCGGCCGCTGCTCCGAGGGGACGCTGAGCGAGGGCGACGCGGTCCAGCAGCTGATCGACGCAGAGCGACGCGACGATAACTCGCGCCTCCATACCGGCGGGCACGTCGTCGCCCTCGCCGTGCGCAGGCACCTGCTCGCCGGCGCCGTCGACGATGCCTCCCACAAGGACCTCATCGAGCTGGGCGCCTCGCACTACCCGGACTCTGCCTACGTCAACTTCCAGGGCACCATCGAGGCCGCGCACAAGGACGCCATCCAGGTGCACGTCGACTCCTTTATCAACGCGGCCCTGCCCGTCAAGGTCTACTTCTGGACCGACGAGGAGCTGCGGGCCAGGTGCGCCGCCGTGCCGGGGGCCGTCGTCATGCCCGACGAGGACGGCGGGCTGGTGAGGGCCGTGGATATTGAAGGCGCCGGCGCGTATCCCTGCGGCGGGACGCACGTCAAGGACACGAGCCTCGTCGGCAAGGTGACGGTCAAGAAGATTTCGAGGTCCAAGGGCTGCAGCAGGGTTTCGTACACGGTGCAGCACCCATGAAGATGATTTGACGACGTGATGGCTACGACGACGATGATTATTCCTAGCATTGATCAATAGCAAGAGACGCCACTCACATTGCTTTGTGGAAGAGACAATGCCGAGGGTCTAGTTGCCCAGAGCACATGGAGCATGAATACCCACGGGCAGTCCTTCACTCAAGCAAGCAAAACATACATGTAGCCAGTATTATTTTACCTACCGAGTCACATCCACATACGCTGTGGCTTGGCCATCGGCCGCACCGTCACCAACAGCGTTCCCCAGACAAGTCTCAGCGTCAATGCTGACCTACAAACGACGCCGACCAACGGCGATCCATTGAAACTTACGGGGCACCTGTCAACCCCCTCAGCGTAACCGCGCCCCTGCAGGCTACCCATATCGATCTGCAGCCGATTACAGGGCACAGGCTGTTCACCTGACAGTAAGCATCACTTACGAAGATAACCAGCACGTTGCATTCCTTTGGTCGTTCAATAAAACAAAATCACAATTTGTTCGTGTCCTTGTGATGCTGAACCCCAGGACGCACCACCAAGCAGCTACACAGCCATGGCACCCGCAGAGCTCGACGTCGCCGTCACGGCAGCCGCCGACAGTCCTGCTCCAGAGGGAGCCGCCGCCAAGGTGCACCATACAAAGAATGGCAAGAAGATCTTCCATAACCCTTGGCCCAGCTGGCGCGAGCTGGACCCCGAGGCTGTCAGGACCCATTTGAAGCAGTAGGTTGCGGATGCATCAAGGCCAACGGCCGAAGTCGGTCAGGTTTTGCTGACACGCTGCAGGCGCAAGTGGACGAGTACTTGGACACAGTGAGTTTGCCATGTTCCGCCCCGAATTGGTGCTTCCGGGCAGTTATAGACAATGTGCTGAAAAGGACCATTCAGTCCTTCTACGGCCGAGGCACAGGTAATAAAGTCCACTCGAGAAAATTCGCAATGCTAACGGCTTCGTTAGATCCCCATTCTCACCCCGTCCTTCTCCGCCGATCGTGTGGGAGGCGACGTTTCGAATGTGCGAGCAACGTGGCTGGGCCACGCTTGTTACTTTGTTGAATTCCCCGGCGGCCTGCGCGTCCTCTTCGACCCCGTCATGACGGACAGATGCTCGCCCTCTCAGTGGTTTGGTCCTCGGCGGTTCACCAAGCTGCCGTGCGAGATCAAGGATATCCCAGTCCTGGATGCAGTTGTCATTTCGCACAACCACTACGACCATGTGAGCAGCCCACATCTACAATATGCCAAGGGAATACTGACCAGTCGTGCCTCATCAGCTGAGCCATCCGACTGTGACTGAGATCCACAAGGTCCATCCGAAGGCACACTTCTTCGTCCCCCTTGGCAATAAGAGCTGGTTCCACGCGTCCGGCATCTATAACGTGACAGAGCTGGACTGGTGGGAGGGTGCAGACCTCGTCATAAGCCCAAAACATAAGCAGCAGGAGAAGCTTGGCACCATCTCTGCTCGCATCACCTGTCTCCCTGCGCAGCACACCACTGGCCGTGCCCCGTGGGACACGAATAAGACCCTTTGGGGCTCGTGGTCCGTCATCTCGCCATCGCCGTCTCCCGTTTCGACAGCCTCACCTTCTCCTACCGAGGCAGGCAACACTGCATCCGTCTACTTTGGCGGCGACACGGGCTACCGCGCTGTTCCCACCCTTGACGCACAGGACGACGACTGGGACAAGAAGTATACCGACCTCCCCGTCTGCCCAGCCTTCGCGCAGATCGGCCAGCTCTACGGACCTTTCTCCCTGGGCCTGCTACCCATTGGCGCATACGAGCCTCGTGCGCTCATGGCGCCAATTCACGCGAACCCACGGGATGCCGTGGAGATATTCAAGGACACGGGGTGCAAGCGGGCTCTGGCAATGCACTGGGGCACGTGGGTTCTGGGTGACGAGGACGTGAGGGAGCCGCCGCAGAGATTGAAGGAGGCGCTTGCATTCAGGGGAATCTCCGAGACGGGTGTCTTTGACATTTGCGGTGTTGGCGAGACTATCTCTGTTTCGCTGTGATGCGGCATCTTAGTGATACGACTGTAGTTGGACAGAGAGAACCCTGACGTTGGCGTGTTTGAACATTTAGACATTTAGGGGCTGGAACCATGCAAACAAGAACACATCCTCAAATTCGTTGTCCAGTTCATTTTACTTGCCTACTGAGAGCAACTCGTTTCGTCAAATTCTAATGTTCTCCGCTTGTCGTGAGAGCACGGCACTCGACTAAGAAGCCCTGCCGATCATTTGGTCTGGGACAGTGATTGCACACAGCCGATAAGACATGCCCTTGCTAATGTGGCGATCACTTCAAATGTGCGCATGGATGACTTCTTACACAATCGCATCGGAAGTAGGTGCTGCAGCTAAAGATAAGGTAAGGCGCTGGCGAGCTCCAGGATCTCACCGTTTAGTGTCCGCATGATGTAAGACGGCAGTGACCGCTGCAAGGTACACGCTCAAGCTCGCTTACATCTTCATAGCTTTCGTCGAAGGCATGAAAATCTATCAAGGCTATTTTCTAGTAGGAGGGAAGACGTTAATATATTTGAGCATTCATAATCTTTAGGACACGACATTGAAGCAAGTAGCATTTGACGCCATATCACTGCGTCATGGCGCCGACAGACAAGAACCCGGTCCAGGTGCAGTACTTCGCCAAGGGCAAAAAGCAAGCCGAGCAGCACGACGGCCCGGCTCCAACGCCCCTGGTGATTATTCACGATGGAGGCGGCACCACGTTTGCGTACTTTACCATTGGCCGCCTGAACCGCGACGTCTGGGCCATCCACAGCCCGACCTTTGCGACGGCTCAGCCGTGGGAGGGCGGCATGGATGGCATGGCAAGGCACTACATCGAGTTGATCGAGACGGTCGCTGGCCTAAAGGGGAAGATTCTACTTGGAGGTCAGCTCTCGTTTGACTCTTGGCCGCCAGGTTATTTTTGTAACTGACAGCCTGTGACGTAGGCTGGTCCCTCGGTGGCTACGTCGCCCTCGTCATGTCACACATCATTGCCTCCTCAGCCGACTCGTTTGGAATCTCCATTGAGGGAATGCTCATGATGGACTCTCCCTGGCTCGTCCCCGGCCGTGATCTCCCCGTCGGAACACCGCAGCCTGCCCTGATTGGCATACCTGATCTCGTTCGCAAGTCACTGGACAACTGCGAGCGCATGCTGTACCACTGGGAGCTCCCGCAATGGGGTGAGGGAACCAACCAAGAAGCCAATTTTTTCTTGAAGGGAACCGAGCACATAGTTCCGTCCGGGTTCGTGCTGTACAGAAATTTGACGGGACACTGGAGGCCAGTGGAGCGCAAGGTACATCACAAGCTGGAAGAGCCCGCCGAGCAGGAAATGCCGCCGATCAAGGCTCCTCCGACAGTCATGCTGCGCTCTGTCGTGCCCGCGCCGACAAAGGGTGGCTCTGGCAAGCCGTGCCGCGTTGATCAGTTCCGTGAGGAGCCTCTTCTTGGCTGGGACGGGAGGTATAACTCGGATTTGATCATGGTGGTCATGGAGGCGAGCTCGCATCACTACGACATGTTTAACCTGCAGTATGTGAAGGAAGTCACGGCAACGATTCGAGACGCCATTGAGATCTTAGAGACTGTGACGGCGGGTAATTGACTTGAACATCAGAACGGGCCACTTTTCAAAGGGATTGCATTGCGAAAGATAGAAAACATATTTCGTACATTGGAAACGTCTGGCGGACACTTGCACGTGGACTTGAAGGCTGCTACGTGGCATGATGGCCGAAGGCCATCGTGTATGCGGATGGAAAGGGCTAACACAGACTGGCTGAGAATTATCGCGGAAAAAAAAAAGAAATAATTAGGAACAAGGAATGCATAGAACTGTATTGACAAGCTATCATCGTAAAGCCTCACTAGCTCACTGAGAAGCATCTTCACAGGCATGGGCTCCGCAACTTGACAAGGTCAACTAATCAGAATACGACTTCGCCATGTATCTATATTCATCGTGACCTTTCTTCGCAGTATGCTACAAATCACGTCTTTGCTGCAGACTCCATCAGCCGGTGCCGCCAATTCCCTCATGACGGGGCTGGCATTGTGGTCATTAAGTAGGGCAAACGCAAACGTAGTAAAAGTTGGCTCAAGCTCCCTAATCTAGCCCAGCATAAGTCTCACATAGGATAGAACCAACGCTTGCGACACAGATGACATATTTTGTGGGCAGCGTAGCTCAAGACCAGAAGATGATGGCAGGCCCGGCTGGGTTCGTCGGCGGTAGGTATCCGATGAAGGAGCTGAAAGTGTACCTTGAGCACTTTTCCGGGTTCGCAATCGGCCTGACTTCGTGGAAATTTCTGTTCAAGCTGTTAGAAATGAATCAGAGGGACGAAACAATGGGCCTCACCTCGGATTGAACAGACCCAGCTGCCCAACTATCGGGGACAAAGTCTTTGACTCGTAGCCCTCGACCACGTCCCGACTGTAGCCGTAGCTCTTGGCCACATCTCGAAACTTGTCATCGTCCTCCTTGCCTCTCCAAGGACGGTTGTAGACCACGCTTTCGCCACCCTTGACCTCCTTGAGCAGGATGTTCCACGTTAGCTGGCCCGTGATGGCTCCAATCTCCCACTCAGGACCGTCGAATGGGCCGTAGTCGGCATGGACCAGCGCCGAGCTATTAATCAGTCGCAGGAGCCCCGCGAAGTATTGCTTGCCATCTTCTTGTGCCAGTCGCACGGGCAAGCCCAGGGGGGTAACGGATTGTATGAGCGATTGCACCCGACCGACGACATCGACGCCAGCTTCTTGCATGAAGCGCCGCTGCAGGGACTGTGCCTTCTCGACGCTCGCAAAATAGTTTGTCTTGCCTGAGAAAAGGTGGACGTAAGGACTCGTGATACAAAAGGGTACTCCAGCACTCGAGGTGAATCATCTTACTCGTTTGGTTTTCAAACTGGGTGATACCAACGCACCCTATGGGCGGAAAGACCTTCTCACCATAGTAGTTCTAGCTCAGGAAGAAATAGGTATCAACACCTGGAAGCTTATCAAGCAATATAGTCCGTCGACGCAGTACACTTACAATGTCGTGCGTCTCGATGACCTTGACCATGCGATCGCACTCTTCGGCAGAGATCACGTTATCCACAACCAGACTGGACAGCTTGTTATTGAACAGACTCAGAAGGTTCTCTGTCGTCAACGCCTCGTTTCCAGTTGCAACCCATTGTCTTTGAAAGGCCTGATTGGGGCGAACTCCAGGGCGCTCTTGAAGTGATGGCGGCGGCTGATGTGGGGCCTGACTCTCGTGAATCTGAGCCTCGGCTGCTTTTCGTGAACGGGATGTAGTATGATAGAACGAAGGGGCCAGTCTGGCTGCGAATGCCGTCTGGCGGACGACGGTACAAAGCAGTGTACTTCTCGACATCTTGGGGGTTGGGCTGCTCGTGGGATTGCGAGGAGCAGATTCGAAATGCGACGCCCCGACCCACAAAGAAGAGCAAGTAGAACGTGAAACTTGACACTAATAAACGCGTCCTTTGATGTATTTCGGCCATGAACTCGTCCCAGAGCCAGTGTCTGCCGAGGGGAGCAAAGGAGGATCTTACTCAGGAAGCATACGCGGTCTCCGCACATCGCCGATGCAAGCCTATTGGCGCGGCCAATACATGGGCTGACAAGCTGAACGCTTCTAAGGAATGCAATTTACTGCTTACAGCGCCATGTTGCTTGCTGGTGAGAATGTGCTGTCAAAGGGATGCTAAAGAACTCCGGCTTAAGCCTCTGGCTTGTTGCCCGGTCATCTGAGGAAACAGCAACAGCTCAGGTTGATTGTGTACCAAAAAGAAAGGTATATAATTGGAGACGCACAACATTGTACATGGTTCTTGTGGTTGGGAGGTGTGTAGGGAGTGGGCCGGCATGAATGTGTCGTTCAGGTGCATCACATTCTACAGGTCGGTATGCTCCAGGTCCAGCGGGATGCGGCAAGTGCTGACGTGCAGTTAGTACACAAGCTAGGCCATGGTTCCGGACAAAACCGATTAATACCCTGTTGTTGGTGACTGAAAAGCTTGTGCTGAATTTGCGTCAAAGTTCACTAAAGATCGCTATGATATCTTGGGGAGCCGTGCTTGAAGATTTGCCGAGGCCGAGACTTGTTGAAGGCTGGCAAAGCGGTTGTGGGCAGCTGTAATTCGCTCACGTTGTTCGCTGACAGTAATGCAGTCCACAGGCCTCAGCTCAGTGCATGTACACTGGTACAGGATCATCTCGCTGTGGAGTGGGTAGCTGCATTGTGGGCGTGTGCGTATTGGTGATTACCTTGGTACGAAATACGGATATTCAACTGGCTTATTCCTCGCGCCTGTTTTAGCACATTCTGCTGACACCCTCCACGGGCTTGTGGTCATGCTGGTGCTTGGAAGACCACACCGTCAGCGACCATAGTTACTTACGGAATCGCTCGGATTCACTCGCTTGTAGTCCTCACCGAGTTATGGTACTTTGTCGATCAACGAGGGTCGCGCACTCCTCGAGCTGTGCATGTAGGTAACATTCAGCGAGCCTCTATCGCAAGGTGTAGGAAGGCGGGGGATTCTCTTTGAACCAATGTTTTTTTCCCTGGCTCATATCCCATACAAACACCTGGAGCGCCTCATAGCACTTGCCAGCCGGTTGCGTACAAATCGGTCGAAAACTTGGAACAACGCAGTTGGAGCCACTCGCTCACGATGCACATCATTCTCACTGGCACTGGTCTCGTCGGCGCCATAGCGTTGGATGCTATGCTCAACGACGAGGCGATCGACAAGATCACTATTATCAGCCGCAAGCCCGTACCGCAGGCTGAAGGCCAGGCAAAAGTCGATGTCCTTATCCAAGAGGACTTAGCTGTCTATGGCGACGAGACACTGGAGAAGCTAAAGGGTGCGCACGGTTGCATTTGGACGGCTGGGCCGCCCTTGATGGCCGTGACGAAACAGTGAGGACCGGGTCTAGAATTCGTATCAAAAGGTGCGAACACGCTGCTAACGCAATGTTTAGAGAGTACGAGTATGCCCACATCGAACTCCCGGTGATTGCGGCCAAGATATTTGCAACCCTTGACGACAAGTTCAACTTTGTTTATGTTTCCCGTACGTTTGATACCTTGTTTGCATTGCTGAATCCAGTATCGCGACTTCATTGAAGCAGGTTTGCCGGATCGACTGACAATGATTGATACACAGATGACGGATGCCATGATGCCCGGGCGGTCTGGATCTTTGATGTGAAAGCGAGGGCCGAGGAGAGGCTCTTCCAGCTGCACCACGACACCAGCAAGAGGCTCACGATCAAAACAAAAGGCGGGATAGTGGATGACGAAGCAACGCCATCTTTGGTTCTATACTGCATCCGACCTGCCCTCATTGACTACAGCCAGCATGAAGCGATCAAGCCCTGGCTCAAGCCTCTGCCCCTGGCCAAGAGGTGGACCAACGGGGTGATCCTCCCACTCTACAGATTCCTGGGCCTCACCAACATATTGGGTTCATCGCAAGAGCTGGGCCAAGCCATGAAGGACTTGGCCATCTGCGATGGCCAGGATATTGATGTTGCTGGGGTGTCGCCGGAGGGTAGATGCCTGGGCGCCGTGGGAATGAGGAACTGGAGCAAGGAGAGAGGCGACAAGATGAAGGATATGACGGTGTACAAGCAGAAAAAGGCGACAAAGGCAGTATGAGAGAATTTCTACGAGGTACGGAGATACCTGGGATGGATAGCGAGTGTTTATTCGCACAACCCTGTCTTTGATGGATCATGGAGCAAACTCATATCATTTCACGAGGCCATAATTGCAACGCAGAATCTATGCCATTCTGTATTTTGCAGCCTCCCGTCTTCTCCAAACGTGACCATGTACAAAATCGGGGACTTATGTGCCCGGCTGTCAAGCAACCGGAGAACCGGGGTGATGTGTGTAGTTCAGATGGTACCTTACCCACAACGAGCCCCAGGAGTCACCCGCCGTGCCTAACTTGTAACCTGTCAAGCCGAAGCCGGAACGGGAAGAACAAGAATGTATGCATGAGATCACGACACGCCTGTGGACTGCGACTGCAACCCAAGACCCTGCAACCCAAGACCCGCCATGTTGCCAAGAGCAAAACACCTGGTTGCATGCACTATGATCAACTTGAGATTATATGCATGAAGATTGCCTCTTACTAATTGCGTCTTTCAGCGAGTTAGTAACCCAATTGCCTGCTCTGAGCTTTCTCGTCTGGGCACACATGTGGGGGCCAAGAGCTTTCGGCTCTTGACCCCAGCCACTGCTTTTGGCGTTTGCGTCTCGATGATACGTGGAATTATGGCGCAATTTTGCGCTAGCGCTGGATCTCGCCCCCGGAAAGTCAGGACTGCAGGCACGGGGTCGGGAACAGACCGCGTTCGGGTACGATGGATTACAACACCTGGAAGGCGATTGACGATGTAAACGATGATGCCTTTTATGCTGCGTTTTCAACGACAGAAAAGGACGGAGTTTCCGAAAGTAGCCAATTACTGTGTAGTATTGTCGCTATGATCCCGTCGTTCGTTAGGACCCATGCTACTTGTCTCGAACAGCAAGCCTCAAGTCTGGTGTATCCGTGTGACGAGGTACCAAGGTTTCCGCACTTGCCTTCCACAACTAACCTGTGTTGGGTGATGGCCATGGAGAGAACATGGGAAATAGAGGCATCATAGGGTGAACTGAGCAATGGCGTACAGCGTGCGTAGCCGATTTGAATCAGCTGCGGCCTGGATTTCAGATGGTTCATTACATTGCTGACTGTCACTCCGCTCGTGTTGCAGTTACTGGAGTGAGGCTGGTGGCTTACCTGGGCTGACTATGCGCTAAAGGAGCTAATCTGTGTGGGTTCGGTGCCGTGGTCCCTTGGAGGTTTGGAGAGCTACCCCTGCAAGTCCTGCCCAGCTAGCCTCTCAGGTGGAATTCAGCTACGGCTCGCGGGAGGGACTCGATTGTTTTCTCGTGTACTCCGTAAGCGTTGATGAGCTGGATGCTCTTGTCTTAAGTTTCGTGTAGCAAACTGTTCGACAGCCTTCAGCAGCATCCTTTCACAGATGCGCTGTTTGTCTTGAACAAACTCTGTTTACGCCGTAGTTTGCATCGCTGTGCAGCAGCATACGACCCATCACGAGAGACAATAGTGGTGCCCGAATGAGCCACGATCGAGCCTGCAAAGACACAAATACGCTCCGATACGAGCAATACATTCCCCTGTACAATACAATAGAACACGGCTGTGGACGAAAATTTGGAACAGCAGCAATCATGGAGCCCACGCTGGAGAACTGGGCCGCGAAGGCCGAACATCAACTTCTGTCCGACACGGCAGTCTCTCAAGCCAAGTTGCTCGAGGTCTATGACGCTGACGGCGCAGAAGCGCAATGGGCAGTGGTGATTTCTCGCAGCAAGGGCGAGAATTCCGACTCTGGAGACGAGCCGGACGCGGGGCTGGTTCGGCGCTTGCGCAAAGCTCTTGTCCAGTACATGAAGAAGATTTCCGCCAGCACAGCTAACCAGACGCAAACCCCTTCCATCCCGAAGAGATGGATCATCCTCGACCGGCTACCTGTGTCGAAAGACACCGGAGCTATCGACACTGAGAAGCTCAGGCGGGTGATGCGCGGCGGTGACAGCAGCGATTCAGACCCCCGGGATGGCCAAGCTCCCATTTCTCGTCTCGACAAGCTGCGCATTGCCGTGGCTGAAGTCTTGGGCTGCGACACTGCGGACGTGGATACAAGCGAATCGTTTATCCGCCAGGGAGGCGACTCGATCAGCGCCATAGAGGTCATGGCCAAGTGCGCCGAGTTGGACGAGACGATGAATCTGCGCGTACCCGACATCTTGCTTGCAGGCAGCTTGGAGGAGCTGGCGCAAATGACGTCCTCCTCCCTCTCGGAGCCGGCCGAGACGCCCCTCGGCCAACACGGCCCCACCTCTCCAGACACACGGGCGGCGCTGCCGGCCCCGCTTGTCGAGCCCCCCTATCCCCTCCTCCGCCTCACGGAAGATGAGCTCACCAGATTCACCAACACCACAGCCAGCCTTTTCACTGTCGGTAGCGACGTGGCTATTGAGACCGCCTACCCGTGCTCGCCGGTCCAGGAAGGCATTCTCTTGGCCCGCATCCGCTTCCCCAACAGTTACCGCATCGAGCGCATCTTCGAGGTTGGCAGCGGCCCCCACGCTGCACCGATTGACATTGAGCTGTTTGAGGACGCCTGGCGCGATGTCGTCGCTCAACATGGAATGCTGCGCACTGTTTTCGCCCCGAGCGTTCGCGACGGGGCCATGTTTGACCAGATCGTCCTGGCAGCCGTTGCGCCTCACATGAGCCGCCTGGACAGCACCGTCGAGGACAAGGAGGCCGCTATCCGCACGCTTCAAGAGCAGCAGCCGGCGACGTTCTCAGATCTTCGCCCGGCACACAAGCTGACGACGTGCGCGACACGCGATAGCAACATCTTTTGCAAAATGGAGATCCACCATTCGCTCGTGGACGGCTTATCGGCTGGACTGCTGTTCAAGGAGCTTCGCCTAGCATACACTCGACGATGCAGCTCAGTGCCGGACGTCGGGGCAGCTGGCAAGGGCTCCAATCTTGGCCGTTATATCGCCCATCTCCAGGCGCAGTCGCAGCAAAAATCGCTGAAGTACTGGACCGAGGCGCTCCAGGGCCTTGACCCTTGCCACTTCCCGAAACTTCCTTCTTCAACGATGCCTGCCAAGAGCAGTGACCAGTGCATTGCAGTCGAACTCTCTGCAACGGACCTCCAACGCTTCTGCAGGGCCCAGGGCGTCACCATCCCAACCTTTATGCAAGCCGTATGGGCCACGGTGTTGCAGGGATATACACAGACCGACGATGTCTGCTTTGGCTACCTTTCTTCTGGTCGTGACGAGCCCATTGACGGAATCCAGAACATGGTTGGCACACTGATCCACCTTCTAATTTGCCGGGTCCAATTTGGCACCAAGGCAACCTCATCATTCACGAACCTGCTGCACCACCTGCAGAGCCAACTGGGTTCAGCCATGACTAACCAGTACAGCAGCCTGGCAGAGATTCAAAATTCGCTCAAACTAGGTGGCCAGCCGCTGTTCAACACCCTCATGTCCATCATCTACTCGGCCCCAGACCAGCTTGGCGGCGGCGAGGATGAGATTCAATTTAAGCATATGCTTACTACAGCATCCAGCGAGGTAAGTCCCATGTAGCCATCACGGTTGTTTCGGGTTAAAAGTACTCCATCTCTTGCCATTCTGATTGGATTCTGACCTCGGATTGAAGTACGATGTCACCCTGAGCATCGATCTCACATCGGACACACTCTCGCTTTCCCTCGTATACAAGACATCTCTTCTCTCCGAAACCAGCGCTGCGGGCCTGGCAGATTCCTTTGTCGAAGTCCTCAACTTCATTATGCGCCAACCCGCTGCGCCGGTATCAGAAGCATCAATCGTCGGCCCCAAAGATCAAGAAAGGATATTTGCCGCCCAGGGGGACTTGTCCCCCGCGACCGACGCGTGTACACACTGGCTCATCGATCAACAGGTCCAGCGTAGACCGAATGGTCCTGCTGTGGCTTCGTGGGACAAGAATCTCACCTATGCCGAGCTCGATGCCCTGGCCTCTAGACTGGCAACGAAGTTGCAGAGCCTCGGAGTAGGGCCAGATGTGCTCGTGCCTCTATGTTTCCCCAAGTCCGCTTGGGCAGTCGTCGCCATGGTCGCTATTCAAAAGGCGGGCGGCGGCTTTGTCCCCCTAGACCCGGCAGCTCCACGAGCGAGACTGCAGGGGATCGTCGAAGACACCAAGGCTACTGTTGCGCTCGTCGCACCTGATTGTCGGGAGGTCGTTGACAGCTTGGATGGACTGACGACAGTTATTGACGTCCATGAGGATGCCCTGGCTGCATCCCACCGCACTCCTGTGCTGGTACAGAGACTTGTGCCAGGACCTGGCGTACAACCGCACCATGCCAGCTTTGCCATCTTCACCTCTGGAAGCACTGGCAAGCCAAAGGGCATGGTGATCAAACACAGCGGTCTTTCTACCACCGGCGTTGCCACGGCACCTCTGATGGGTATCGGACCAGGCACTCGCGTTTTCCAGTTTTCGGCATTCACCTTTGATGTCGGAATCTTTGATGTCTTGATTACTCTCATGCACGGTGGGTGCGTATGCATTCCTTTGGAGCAAGATCGAGTGAGCGACCTTGCTGGAAGCATCAACAGGCTTGGGGCCGAGGTCATGTACCTCACGCCGACGGTCGCCGGCTTGCTTGATCCAGACGAAGTCCCTGGCGTAAGACAGCTCGTCTTGGCCGGCGAACCCATAAGCTCGAAGACGGCGGAGCGGTGGAAGGACAAAGTAGTCCTTCACGGGGCATACGGCCCTTCAGAGGCTTCCGCAGCCGCGTGGAACGCCGAGCTAGGTAAGACTGGCACCAATACTGCTAACCTTGGTAGGCCCCTCGCGACTGTATTCTGGGTCGTAGACCCCAGAAACGTAAAGCGCCTTGTTCCTGTGGGCTGCATTGGGGAACTCCTCGTCGAAGGACCCATGTTGGCTCGCGGTTATCTTGAAGGAGTTGACCAGAAGGCGGCGGCAAACTGGATAGAAAACGTGAACTGGCTCCCTCCGATCAAAAAAACAGGGGGATATAACAAGCCTAGGCGCCTCTATCGTACGGGCGACCTGGTGCGACAGAACGAGGACGGAACGTTCGACTTTGTCGGCCGCAGGGACACCCAAGTTAAGCTGCACGGCCAGAGACTCGAGATCGGCGAGATCGAAGGGCGCGTCCATCAAGCGATGCCCAGGAACGTAAACGCCATTGTCGACATAATTCGAGGAGATAACAACGAGCCCAAGTTTCTCGCAGTCTTCATTTGGAGAGCCAGCAGCGACGAGTCGCGAGGCACCGGAACTAAAGGCCCAGCCCGACTTGTCGATACAGTCTCGGGCGATATGCAAGTACTCATATCGCGGCTGCAAGGTTCTCTTCAATCCGTTTTGCCCCATTACATGGTGCCTTCAACATACTTTGTCTTCGATGGAACACCCCAGCAGACCACATCTGGCAAAGTCGACCGCCGTAATCTTGTGTCGCTTGTGCGCGGCCTGTGTCCTGAGGAGAGGATGCGATTCTCACCCGGGGACAACGCGCCGGGACTGATCGAGGCTGAAAAGCCGGTCACTTCCGTTGAGTTTGCATTAAGGGCTTTGTGGGCGGAAGTCCTGGCCATTAAGAACGAGGCCATTATAGGCCGAGGAACCGACTTCTTCCGCCTCGGAGGAGACTCAATCGGCGCCATGAAGCTCGTTAACCTTGCCTCAAAGCAAGGTCTGGGCCTGAATGTTGCCACCGTCTTCAAAGGACCGCGCCTGCAAGCAATGGCTGCTGCGACGCAGACAAATCTTGCAACATTTGAGGACGTTGCTCCCTTCCGGCTCTTTGTCGACGAAGCAGACATTGACGCCTTGAAGAAGGAGATGGCAGCACTGTGCGACATCACGTCTGGACATGATATCGAGGACATCTATCCTTGCACACCCATGCAGGTCGGACTCATGGCTCTGTCCTACAAGCAGCCAACATCATATACGGGCCGTATCACCTTTTCTGTGCCGTCAGACCTGGATCTCGCAAGATTCAAGGAAGCTTGGCGTGCAATTATTAACAGACACGCAATGCTCCGTACGCGCATCGTCGATGCACAGACAGCGGGCATGGTACAAGTCGTTCTCCGACCTGGAGACTTGGCATGGACAGAGGCCCACGATCTCGACGAGTATCTACACCAGGACAGCGCAATCCCCATGGTTACCGGTCAGCCGCTTTCTCGCTACGCCATCATCGACAGAAAAGATGGAACCCAAAGGTTCTTCGTCTGGACCGCTCATCATGCCATGTATGACGGCTTCTGCCTGCGGATTATAATCGAGGAGGTCAAGAAGGCGTACCTTGGAGAGGTCAACCAGCTTGGACAACCTGTTCCTTTTACACGGTTCATCAAGCACATCCAGCAGATGTCTCAACAAGACGCCGAATATTTCTGGTACACGCAGCTTAAGGGCTCGTCGCGGCCCGTCTTCCCTGTCGGGGCTGCTGGTGCAGAACAAGTCCGCAAGGATGGCTTCGTCTCTCATAGCATGCCCTTGAACGCCCGCACCGACCCGTCGATTACGACCACCACTCTGCTCCGTGCGGCGTGGGCTATTGTCCTCGCGAAATATTCCAGGTCCGACGATGTGCTCTACGGTGCCGTAGTCACTGGTCGTGGCAGCGGAATCCCAGGGATCGAGGCCATTGTTGGCCCAACCGTTGCGACAGTGCCTATACGACTGAAACTTGACGACGCGCAAAGAGTTGGCGACTACCTGCGAGGTGTGCAGGATTCTGGTGCAGAAATGATGGCTTACGAGCAGTTTGGTCTGCAGAATGTTGCCCGCCTGGGCGACGGCGCGGAGAATGTGGCCAACATCCAGACCTTGCTCGTCCTCCAGGCGCCGCAGGAGAATGAGACCAGCGCGGACGATGGATCGACTCCGCTCAATCTAAAAACGGCTGTCATGCATGGTGTAAACTTCCATACCCATGCTTTTATTCTTGAGGGCATTACGGATGATACGAACCAGGTTCTTGTCATCAATGTCAACTTCGATGCCAATGTGCTGTCCGAGGCAATGGTCAAGACTATTTGCGAACAGCTCGAATATGTCATGCAGCAGTTGAGCTCAGCACCCGTTGCAGCCAAACAGCCTCTCGTCGGCGACATTGCCTTGTCCAGTTCTGAGAAGCTCCAAGCTCAGGTCACAGAGTGGAACAAGAAGCGGCCCACGGTAACGTCTGCATGTGCCCATGACCTCATATCCCGACGAGCGCAGCAACAACCAGACGCCCCTGCAATCACTTCCAGCAGCTTGAGCTTCACCTATCGCGAGCTCGATGAAATGTCCACGAAGCTTGCACTCCACCTTGTTTCGCTTGGTGTTCAGACCGATATGTTCGTGCCCTGCTGCTTCGAAAAGGGACCACTATATGCCGTTGCGCAGCTGGCAATTCTCAAGGCCGGCGCAGCCTTTGTCCCAATTGAGCACTCACATCCCGAGCGTCGACGTGCCGATATCATACGGCAGCTAGGCGCCAAGATCATGCTCGTTACGCCAAGCACCGCGAGAAAATTCTCATCCACAACGAGCGATATTATAGATGTGATCGTTGAGGTATCGGAAGCATTCCTCCACAGTCTGCCACACGACCCCGACGCCGTATGCCGGCTTGTAGGACGAGCAATTCCTCAAACTGCGGCATACTGTCTCTTTACTTCGGGAACCACTGGGATACCTAAAGGAGTTATCATCGAGCACGAGGCCTTTTGTTCCACGTCGATAAATCAAGGCTCGCTCTTGGGATTCGGGCCGCACACGCGGACGCTCCAATTCTCCTCTCACGGCTTCGATGCCAACATGATTGAAACCCTTTGCACACTCATGTTTGGCGGCTGTGTGTGTATTCCCACTGAAGATGAGCGAATGAACAACGTCCCCAAGGCGATACGTGACATGGATGTTAACTTTGTTGGTTTCACGCCGTCGTTCGCCCTCCTGATACAGCCGGAGGAGGTCCCCAGCCTCAAGGTCATGATTGTTGGTGGCGAGGCCATCACGAAAAAATGCATCGAGCAGTGGTGGGGACACGTCGAACTCTTCAATGGTTACGGACCTACAGAAACCTCTGTCGTCATCTCAGGCCACAAGATCCGCTCCGTCAAGGACGCCGTCGACAGCGTTCTCGGATACAACACGAGCAGCGTTGGCTGGCTTGTAGAGCCGGACGGCAAGTCATTGACACCCATGGGCTGTGTTGGCGAGATTTATGCCCAAGGTCCTTCCCTTGCAAGAGGATATCTCTGCGATGAGGAGAAGACCGCCAAGGCATTCATCGAACACGCACCGTTCTTAGTCGCCTACGACAGCAGCGAGGGTAGCACTGGCTTCTCGAAACGCGCGTACCGAACTGGCGATCTGGCTCGTCGCATGCCAGACGGTAACCTCCAATACGTCGGCCGAGTCAATGACCAACAGGTCAAGCTCAATGGTCAGAGGATCGAACTCGGGGAGATCGATCATCATGTGAAACAGATGGCCAGGACGGAGGACTCTACCGTAAAGCAAACAGCCGTTGTTGTGGTGCCTCGAGGCGGAGCGAGCGGCACCAATGCCTCCATCCACAGAGATATGCTCGTTGCTTTCATTTGCGAGTCGCGTACTAAAGCAACGCCCGCCGACGACGACAAGAGCGCGGGGGTCCTGCGAGTGGATGCGCAGCTAGGCACGAGAATGTCCAACCTGGCCACCGATCTTGCCAGTGCCCTGCCGCAATACATGATCCCATCGATCTATGTTCCTCTCCAAACGTTTCCCCTTACACTGTCGGACAAAATAGATATCCGGAAACTTGTCCACATAGTAAGCGCGATGAGCGAATCAGAGCTGGGTCTCTACTCCCTTCAGGGACATGAGGCTGCGGCGTCATCGTCGACTGTGGCCAAGAGGCCTGCCACGACCCCCATGGAGCTTAAAATTCGGGGTATCTGGGCGTTAATTCTCAACAAGGAACCGAACTCAATCAGCGCAGATGACAATTTTCTCCGCCTGGGTGGTGACTCCATTGCAGCTATGCGACTTGTCTCTGCGGCACGCCGGAAGCGGATCACGCTTACTGTGGCGGATATCTTTCGCGACCCAAGGCTTTGCCAACACGCTCTTGCTGCTGTGCGTGAGAACCAAGCGCACCGGGAGATTCCACAATTCTCTTTACTGCCCAAGAATATCGCACAAACCGAGCTGGACTTGGCCCTTCGGCTGCAGTGCGGGAGTGACGTCGACACGGCACAGATTGACGATGCCTATCCTTGCACTGCTCTTCAGGAAGCTCTGATGGCGAGTTCGATGAAGCAAGCTGGCAGCTATATTGCCAGAAATGTCCTCAAAATTCCGACTTCTATTGACTTGGCCAAGCTCCGCAGCGCTTGGAAGTCTGTTGTCAAGACTCACTCTGTTCTCCGTACCCGCGTCGTCCAGATATCCTCGGCTGCCATCCAGGTCATCCTCAAAGAGAGCTTTGTGTGGGATGATGACGAAGACGTTGACCTCGACACCTACCTGAAGCAGGACAGCCGTAAGATGATTGGATATGGCACTCCTCTTATTCGCTTCTGCATTGCGAGGAACGCTGAAGGGAACAGGCACCTCGTCTTGACAATGCATCACGCCATTTACGATGGCTGGAGCTTGCCAATAATACTTGGTGATGTCCGCAAAGCCTACTTGGGTCTGGAGCTGACGAAAACCTTGCCGTACAATACCTTTGTCGACTACCTCTCCGCGGCAAACGGAGCTGCGTCTGATACCTACTGGGCGACTGAGACCGAGGGTGCTAGGGTAACTGACTTCCCGCGTTTGCTGTCATCTGACAGCGCCGAAGATAAAGACAATAAGAGCAAGGGAGCAGACTCTTCACTTCGTTTTACGATATCATGCGCCCGTTCTCGGGACTCGGAGATCACAATCGCTACCACCCTTCGCGCGGCCTGGGCACTGGTCCTCGCGCGCTATGCAGACTCTGACGATGTCATCCTGGGCTCGACGCTCTCAGGCCGTAATGCCCCTCTCGGAGGCATTGACGATATGATCGGCCCTACTATTGCCACGGTTCCTGTCCGTGTCCGTGTCAACTCCGCTCAGTCGAAGCTGGGCTTCCTGAGCGACATTCAGCAACAAGGAGTCAACATGATCCAGTACGAGCAGAAGGGCCTACAAAACATTGCTCGTCTCGGCCCTGACGCCCGTGAAGCGACCATGTTCCGCACATTGATTGTTGTTCAGGGGGGTGAGAACGGCGCTGACTTCCTGGGCATGGAGAACGTCACTCAGGCGCTTAACGAGGGATTCTACACGCATCCTTTCATTCTAGAGTGCGTTCCTCGCACCGACGCAGCTTTTGTCGATCTTGTCGCCAGATACAACAGCACGGCCATCTCGGAAAGCCAGGTCCAGACCGTGCTGCACCAGTATGCGCAGGTCGTGATGCAGCTGAGCAAAGCTGACGCAGAAGCTGCAGGCGTTGAAGCTTCGATCAACACTATCGGCGAGATGAGCATGGTCAGTTCATACGACCTCAGTCGTATTGAAGCTCTTAACGCCAAGCCACCTGTTGCCAGCTCTGGATTGGTGCACAATCTCATCGGTGAACAAATTGCGCTTCGAGGTTCCTCCGAAGCCATCTGCGCCTGGGATGGATCGTTCACTTATGCTCAGATCGACGAGGCGTCATCCCGTATTGCTCACCACCTTCTCTCTCTCGGAGTCGGCATTGGACCTGATGATTTCGTGCCTTTCTGTATTGAAAAGTCGGCTTGGGCAATCATCTCGATGCTCGGCATTATGAAGGCTGGCGCCGCATTTGTACCCCTTGACCCATCTCACCCCGTCGCCCGGAGACAGACAGTCTGTCAGCTAGCCAAGGCCAAGGTCATGCTTGTAGCACCCTCCACTGAGGAGCCATCCAAAGGAATGACGGAAAAGCTCGTCGAGATATCGGCCGATTTCGTTGATAGCCTCCCGCTGCCATCGTCGCCACTGCCAACGCTCGTTCAACCTAGCAACTCAGTCTACGCCATCTTTACCTCGGGAAGCACCGGTATCCCAAAAGGTGTCGTTATTGAACATCGTAGTTTGACGACAGCCGCACCGGCATTTGGAAAGTCCTTGAACCTCGACGCAGCGTCCCGTGTCATGCAGTTCTGTTCTTACGTCTTTGACGCCTCTCTCATCGAGACCCTCGTCACTCTAACGCAGGGTGGATGCGTCTGCGTCCCCTCAGACTCAGAGCGTGTCAATGGTCTAGCCAACGCAATGAACGAGATGAATGTGAATTGGACGCTGCTTACACCCTCCGTTGGTCGACTGATCACCCCTAGGCTTGTGCCGGGGCTGAAAACGGTTGTGCTTGGTGGTGAGCCTGTCCGAACAGACAACATCGAGACATGGTACAGCGGCGGCAACGGGCCAGAGAGGGCTAAACTGATCCTTGCCTATGGGCCCACGGAAACTTGCATCGTGTGCTCTTCGTACACTGTGCAGGACCTTTCTGACTCGCCCATGATCATTGGCCAAGCCATTGGTACGACCTTTTGGATCGCGGATGCCAACGATCACAATCGCCTGACTCCTTGGGGCTGCGTCGGCGAACTACTTGTACAAGGTCCTCTGTTGGCACGCCATTATCTTGGTGACGAAGCCAAAACTGCAGCGGCATTCATCGACGGACCAAACTGGCTTCCTGAACGAGGCCCTGGTGTTTCCCGTAGACTCTACAAGACAGGCGACCTGGTCCGCTATAACCCTCAAGGTCTTCTTGAGTGCCTGGGCCGAAAGGATACCCAAGTCAAGTTGCGCGGATTGCGCATTGAACTGAGCGAGGTGGAGCACCAGCTGCGGACCAAGTACCAGGACGCAGACCAGGTCGTTGCAGATGTTGTATCCATGAGTGACAATCCGCAGGATTCGTTTTTGGTTGCCTTTATCGCCATGAACAATATCTCTGGACTACTTGATGACCCAGAGATCGCTCAGGCAACAGCAGACCAGGGGCCAACGGCGATACTACCAATCACGGGGGATATGCAAATTCGACTGACAGAGTTAGTTGCTGGCCTCGGAGAAAAGCTCCCGCGTTACATGATTCCAACCCTGTTCATGCCATTTAAGCGCATTCCGACAGTTGCATCTGGCAAGACTGATCGGGCGCTGTTGCGAAAGATCACAAAGGAGCTCGACCAGGACCAGTTCGCTGCCCACTCCCTTGCATTGACTGGCGGCGGAGAGAAGCGTGCCCCATCTTCTGCTCTCGAGCGCCAGCTACAGTCGCTATGGGCAGACGTCCTAGGAGTTGCAGAAGAGAAAGTCGGCGCCGATGACAGCTTCTTGCAGCTTGGCGGTGACTCCATCGCCGCAATGCGCCTGATCAGTGCTGCTCGTGGTGAAGGCCTAGAGCTCTCTGTTTCCATTGTGTTTGAGAATCCACGACTCTCACAAATGGCTATCGCTCTCCAAGAGCTAGAGGGCGAGGAGGGTGGTAACACTGGCGCAAGCAGCAGCCAAGACAGCGCAGATGTCGAGCCGTTCTCATTATTGGACCTTTCCATTTCCCGGGAGGCCCTGCTCGATGAAGTCCAGCAGATGTGTGGAATCACTGAACTAGCCCGAATTCAGGATGTTTATCCGTGCACACCTCTACAGGAGGGGTTGATGGCACTCACCGAGAAGCAGCACGGTTCATACGTGATGCAAACGGTCTTCCAACTGCCAGAGACGATCGATCTTTCAAAGTTTGAGCAGTCATGGGTGGTCGTGCAGGCTGCAGCACCAGTTCTCCGAACTCGTGTTGTCTGCCTCGGGCAAAAGGACTTTGTCCAAGTTGTTGTCGACGAGCCCGAGCGGTGGCACCACGGCAGAAACATCAAGTCCTACCTCGCGCAAGACAAGGCTTCTCCAATGAAATTTGGAAGCTCCCTTTGTCGATTTGCAATTGTTGAGGATAAGCCATCTGGGGCGACGTATTTCGTCTGGACGATGCATCACGCCATATACGACGGCTGGTCGATGCGTCTCATGCTCGAAGCATTCCACACGGCGTATCTGAGCAACATCAAGACGCCGGAAGACCTTGTTCAGCAAAGAAACATCAAGCCATACTCTTCATTCATTCGCTACATCCGAAATCTTGACTATGCTGGCTCGGAAAGCTGGTGGAAGTCCCAGCTTGAGAATGCTACGCCGACACCATTTCCACGTACAACTCCGAGCAAGACGCGATCCGGCCTCGGGGAAAACTGGCGACAAACAATGCGATACCAAGCAACGTCATCCTTCTCAAACCTTGGTGTCACCAAAGCTACACTCGTGCGTGCTGCTTGGGCCTTGGTCTTGGCACGGTTCACAGACACGGACGATGTGGTGTTTGGCAACACCGTGTCTGGCCGAACGGCGCCGGTCCAAGGCTTAGAACACATTGTCGGTGCAGCCATTGCCACGGTACCCGCGCGCATTCGCATCGACAGAAATCAGACTGTGGAGGCCTTCTTGAAGGATATACAGCGCCAGACCAACGCGATGATCCCTCATGAACAAGTTGGTCTGCAGAACATCGCCAAGATGAGCTCTAGCGCCCGCGAGGCCTGTGACTTCCAGTCTCTCTTTGTCGTTCATCCCCCTCGCTTGACGAAACTCCAGGACCATGACCAAAAGGACCAGGTGCTTGACATTCAGCCAACGTCGGAGTTTCTCTCCGTCGATGGTAGCGGGTTTTTCACCAACCCACTCGTCTTCCAATGTCACCTCAGCGAAGGTGACGAAGTTGACATAACCATCACCTACGACACTGGCCTGATGACCGAGCCAGAAGCTGCAAGCCTCGGGTGGCAGTTTGAAAGCGTCATTCAGCAGCTTGTCGGCAACAAATCCGCGCACCAGGACTCTGTTGCCCAGACGCTGAGTGGAATTGATCCATTGTCGAATCACGACCTCGAGCAAGTTAGGAACTGGAACAAGGAGGCAATGCCCGAAATTGTGGATGAATGTGTCCACACACTCTTCGAACGCCATGCAGCGCTTAATCCCTCTGCCGCTGCAATCTCCGCATGGGATGGCATCTTTACCTATGCCCAGCTTGATGCTGCAGCGAACCGCCTCGCAAATCACCTTGTGGAAAAATATCCCCTTCAGCCAGGCAGCTTGATTCCCATCTGCTTCGAGAAGTCTGCTTGGGTAATTGTGGCCATGCTGGCCATCAACAAGGCCGGCGCAGCTTGGGTTACCCTAGACCCTTCACACCCCGAGAAGAGGCACCGCGCAGTTGTTGCACAGACGCAAGCACTCGTACTTCTCACATCCGCGGATCAGTACAGCTATGCCTCAAAGCTTCATCCTAGCGTCCTGCAAATAACAGAGACTCTCGACCAGCAGCTCACCGACACAGGTACCGCGAGCCTGGAGTTAAAGACAGGTGTTACAACAAACCATGCCGTCTACGTCCTCTTTACATCGGGCTCAACCGGTGTTCCTAAAGGCATGGTGATGCGTCACGGTGGTGTCAGCACCGCCTTGAAGGCAATTGCCAAGAAAATAGGCATCCTGCCGTCAGTTCGCATTCTCCAATTTGCATCATACGTGTTTGATATGTGCATTGGAGAAACGCTGCTTCCCCTTGTTTCTGGCGCATGTATATGCATTCCATCTGAAGAAACCCGCAAGGACAATCTTGCCAAGTTCATCACGGATCAGAACGTCAACTGGATGTTCCAGACCCCTTCTTATGTCCGCATCATCCAACCCGAGGATGTCCCATCCATCGAACTTTTGCTCCTTGCTGGCGAACCTGTTACAAAGGACCTGCTGGACACCTGGGTAGGCCGAGTGCGGCTTTTCAACGGCTGGGGACCTTCAGAAACATGCCTCTTTAGCAGCTTGAAGGAGTTTAGTCCGTCTGAGCAACATCCTTCACCCTTGAATATTGGAAAGCCTGTTGGTGGTCGCTGCTGGATTGTTCAGCCAGATGACCACTCCCGCCTAGTCCCCGTGGGCTGTGTTGGCGAAGTGGTCATCCAGGGTCCAACAATCACTCAAGGATACCTAGGCGACGCGGTAAAAACAGCTGCTGCGGTGGTCACAAAGCTGCCATCCTGGGCGCCGGTGGAGACGGTCCACTACCGACGCTTCTTTAAGAGCGGCGACCTTGCCTACCACAACCCGGATGGCAGCATGGAGTTTGTCAGTCGCAAGGACACGCAGGTCAAGGTCAGGGGCTTCAGAATTGAACTGAGCGAGATTGAGCATCATATACGAGCCTCGCTACCTCGGGTCAGCGAGATCGCTGTATCTGTTTTTAAACAACAAGGCTCCACGGCGCTCGCCACGTATCTCTGCTTTTCCAAGGAGACCTATACTGTGGCTTCGCGCGACGAAGACATCCATGAACTCGCCGACAAGCTCTTCTTGCCGATGACGAAGGACCTGAGAGAGATCATAGCTGCGCTCATCACCAGTCTTGCCGCCATCCTGCCGTCATACATGGTACCCGTGATCTTTGTGCCCATGCGACAAATGGTCACGGTCACGGCCACAAAACTTGACCGCACCACGCTTGCGAACCTCGCCTGTACCATTACTGGTGACCGCCTAGCGGCCTATAGCCTGCAGAATATCGACAATGGTCATAAAAGGGCTCCAGAAACCAAGATGGAGAGGACGCTGCAAAGCCTTTGGGCGGCAGTGCTGAACGTCGACGACCCCGAGACTGTGATCGGCCGTGACGACAGCTTCCTTAGGCTGGGCGGTGACTCAATAGCAGCGATCAGGCTTGTAACCATGGCCAGAAAGAAAGGCATCCTGCTCAGTGTCAGGGAAATCTTCGACGATCCGAGACTGTCCAGCATGGCTGTGAAAGCTGAGCCTGTCCAGTCTGGCGACCACACTCTCAGCCAGAGCACAGCGATCGCCATCTCTCCGTTCAGTCTTCTTCCAGAGAGAACTCGCGTTGCTGTCCAAGAGCAGGCGGGACGGCTGTGCGGCGTGCCTGACGATCTAGTCGAGGATGCTTACCCTTGCACGCCCCTCCAGGAAGGCCTCATGGCTCTCGCAGAGAAGAAGGCTGGATCGTATACGACGCGAAACATCTTCAAACTACCTGCAGACATTGACGTGCAGCGGTTCCAATGTGCATGGGAGAGAACTGTTATGCAATGTGATACATTGCGCACCCGCATTGTGGTCTGCTCTGGCGAGATGATTCAAGTTGTGCTTCGTGAGCCAGTTTCCTGGCAAGAGCACAATGTCAAGAACGAAGTTGGACAGGGACCATTGAAAGCATTCACCGAAAGAGAAAAGAATGCGCCCATGATGCATGGTTTGCTGCTCTCCCGTCAAGGTATAGTGCGTGAGGGTGCCATCTCGTACTTTGTGTGGACCGTTCATCACTCCATCTACGATGGCTGGTGCTTGCCACAGATTTTTAACATGCTCATGCGCTTCTACAATGAAGCAGAGCCTGTCGAGGCCAGCCAGAATCAGATCAGTTCTTTCAAGAACTATGTCAAATTTATCTTGGAATCGAGTGCCGAAAAATCAGAGGCATTCTGGAAGCATGAGCTTTCCGGACATGGAGAGCCCCTGGTACACTTTCCAACCTCGAAGAAGCTTGCCAATAAATCCGCAAAGCCTGCGCAACATGAGGTTCTGCATCATATCATTGCTTCAGCGCGCCGTGCTACCTCTGAGGTCACCGTCTCCACGGTCCTGCGAGCTGCTTGGGGTGTTGTCCTCTCGAGATGGTCCGAGTCTAAGGAGGTAGTCTTCGGAACCGTTGTATCGGGCCGCAACGCGCCTGTTGTGGGAATTGATACTCTCCTTGGTCCTACACTGGCGACATTGCCCGTTCGCATGCGCCTCCCCTCCAGAGACGAAGAGCGGACCATCTCCGACCTTCTGTCCGCAGTACAGGCACAATCCAACGAAATGATCTCTCACGAGCACTTTGGAGTCCAGAATATTGCTCGCCTGAGTAGCCAGGCTCGTGCAGCGTGCGACTTTCAGAATCTCTTGGTTATTCAGCCCGCCCATCGCTACGAGAACCACCTGGGCATTGAAGTCATGCACACCATCGAGGAGCATGGAGGATACCATGTATACCCTCTTGTCATGGAGTGTCTTTTGCATGATGATGAAAGTATTACACTGCAGGCAACCATTGATCCAAGTGTTCTGCCCAGATGCCATGCCGAAGCCATTTGCCGGCAGTTCAGCTTCGTTGTTGGACAGATGGTGACGTGGGAGGGAACACGAGCTACCCAAGATCTGTCATTACTTAGCCCCGAAGATGAAGCCCAAGTCGTCAAATGGAACCATGAGGCTGCTGAAGATATGGAGCCTCTCAAACAAACATTCCCCGAGATGTTTGCTCAAGTTGTCCTGAGACATCCGAACGCCGAAGCCATTTTCTCAGCGCCCGATGCAGACGAGGACGGCTCTAGCCGAAGCTGGACTTATGGTGAATTGGACGCTGCGTCTGACCGTCTTGCTCAGCACATATGCAATGTCGCTGAAATCGGCCCTGGGAGTATGGTACCTCTGTGTTTCGAACACACCGCTTGGTACATTATCGCTGTCCTGGCTGTCCTCAAAGCCGGCGGCTCCTTTGTGCCTCTCGATCCTAAGCACCCCAAGGAGCGTCGACAGAAAATTATCGACCAGCTAGCAACTGAAATTCTTTTGGGCTCTCCGCTGGGTGCCGCGGCCTCGGAGGGCATGGCGAGGGCAGTGGTGACTGTGTCGACGCAGCTGGACGAACAACTTCGCCAAGATGCAACGTCCTGCGTTGAACGACGTGCCACACCTGATGATCTGGCCTACATAATGTTCACGTCCGGCAGCACAGGGAAGCCAAAGGGCGTTATGCTCAGTCACGAAGCCCTTTGCACGGCAATGAAAATACACCACGAGCCTCTTGGCTACGCCTCTGCTCGGGGCAACGGGACTCGCGTGCTGCAATTCGCTTCCCATGTGTTCGATGCAAGCATTTCAGAGATCATTGCTACCCTCTCATACGGCGGCACCGTTTGCGTTCCAACTGAAACTCAACGCATGGATCCACAACTTCTCTCAGACTTCATGACAGCCTCGAAGGTGAACTGGGCCCTCCTGACCCCCATACTCGCGCAGCTTATCTCTCCGTTGCGAGCACCCACCTTGGAGACACTGGTGGTAGGGGGCGATGCTCTCACTGGCAACGTCGTCGGCCCATGGCTGAAGGCTGGTGTCAAGATTGTCAACGCCTATGGCCCAACAGAGGCCTGTGTGCTCATCACAGCCAACAAAGTACAGAGTCCAGAGACAGCCTCCCTTATTGGTCGTGGCGTTGGCTACCGTGTCTGGGTTGTTGATCCAGATAATTGCACCAAACTCGCACCAATTGGCTGCGTGGGAGAGTTACTGGGACAGGGACATAGTCTAGCGAAGGGTTACTTGCACGACAACGACAAGACCAACGCTGCATTTATTCCGGCCCCGGAGTGGGCTCGCCGAGACCATACTTCTGCTGGCGAAAAGATGTATCGCACCGGTGACTTGGTGCGATACAATGGTGCCCAAGGTCAGCTCGAATACATCGGCCGCAAGGATACGCAGATCAAGCTACATGGACAACGGATCGAGCTCGGTGACATTGAAGAGCATATGCGTGCTGCCTTGCCAGAGGTACCACATATCGTCGCCGATATCATCAAGTCTTCTGGCCAACTTGTCAAAGATGATGAGTCTCTTACTGTATTCTTTTGCGCCAATTATGATGTGCGCGCCAATGTCTCGGCTGAGGAAGAGACGACGGTTCTTCGACAGCTCACATCGGGTGAGAAGAAGCACCTTTCGACCGTGGTGGCACGTCTTGAAAATACCCTCCCATCTTACATGATTCCATCACTCTTAATTCCTCTTGCCTTTGTACCCACAATGGCAAGCACAAAGGCAGACCGCAGAATGCTGAAAAGGCTGGCTTCAGCATTGGCTCCATCCGAGCTACGTCAGACGTATGCCCTTGATATCAATGATGCTGAGACGCAAGCTCCAGAGACGGATATGGAGAAGAGATTGCAAATCCTTTGGGCGACTGTGCTACGAGTATCGACCGAATCTATTGGCCTCCACAGCAGCTTTGTACACATGGGTGGCGACTCAATTGGCGCCATGAGGCTCGTCGGTGCAGCACAGGAGAATGGCATTGCTCTGAGTGTTGTCTCAATATTCAACTACCCTACCCTTCGCGACATGGCAAAATCTGCTACATTCATGAAGGAAGAGTTATTAGAGAGTCGCTACGACGCCGCACCATTCACTCTTCTCCCGCCCGGCCTTGACGACATCAAGGTTGTGAAGCAAGAAGCTGCTCGACAATGCCTTGTGCAGCGTGCGCAAGTGATGGATGTCTACCCTGTAACACCGTTGCAAGAAGGAATCATGAGTTTGTCACTTCAGACTGACGGTGCTTACGTCGCCCGCAACGTCTTCCGTCTTTCCCCGTCAGTGAACCTTGACAAGCTCAGGGTGGCCTGGGAATCAACACATCGCAAGCAAGCAATCCTCAGAACGCGACTTGTTATGGTTAGCGGCCAGACCCTGCAAGCAGTGCTTGATGAAGACCTCACGAACTGGCAGAATGGAACCGATCTGAAGCAATACATTGCTAGTTGCAAGGCCAAGCCCATGAACTACGGCACGCCAATGGCTCGCTATGGCATAGTCGTCTCGGCGGATCAGAACGATCGATATCTTGTTCTCACGCTCCACCATGCCATATATGACGGTTGGAGCTCTAAACTTCTGATTGAGTCAGTCATGGCTGCCTATGATGGCATGGCATCCGACGAACGAGACACTGCGCCATTCAGCCGGTTCATCAAATACCTCGTCACTGAATGCGACTCTTCGACTTCGACCAATTTCTGGCGTGGCCAGAGTGCGGGCTGCGAACTCTTTCTATTCCCACAAATCCACCGCCAACAGACATCAACCGCGGCGTGGAATCGTCTCCGCAGAGAATTGCCTCTGCCACCCAGCTCCAACAGAGGCATTACCACAAACAGCCTTCTCCGCGCTGCCTGGGCCCTGACGCTCTCCGCCCATGCGGACACCAAGGACGTCGTGTTTGGCGCCACAGTTTCTGGCCGCAACGCTCCTGTGCCTGAAATAGAGAAGATTGTGGGGCCCACGTTTGCGACTGTGCCTGTCCGCGTCCAAGTTCAGGGCAATGCTTCTCTGGATGACTGGCTACGCAGTGTACAGCGCTCGTCCATCGAAATGATACCACATCAGCAGTTTGGCCTTCTCAAGATACGAGAGCTCGGAGTCGAGGCGAAGAACCTGTGCTCCTTCAAGACCTTGCTTGTTGTACAGGCTGGTGGCAGTGAGTCGTTGCAAGAAGACGATGGCGGCCTCCTTGGACTAGTCTCGAATGTGACATCTGACAAGGATGCTCATGATGATACCTTACGGTCATACCTGATTACCATGGAGTGCTCTATGCTTACGGATCGAATTGTGGTCGACGTTCACTACGATGCCTCCAACATCTCTGCGGAAATCATGGACGTGGTTACAAACCACTTTCGCAATGCCTTCACCTCTCTCGCATCTTCTTATGAGAGTCTTAGCAAGTTGACTGTTGACTCCATTACCTTGTTTGGTAGTGAGGACGAGCAGGCTATTCGTGAATGGAATACGAAACCGGCTGTCCCTTACAAGCTAGACCTATGCCTGCATGATATGGTACAACGACAGGCAATAACGCGCCCAGATGCCGAAGCCATCCATGCGTGGGATCTCACTCTCACGTACTCGCAGTTGAACGACATGGTTGATCTTCTTGCGCGTCATTTGGTTGAAGAAGCTGGTGTTGGTAGCACTCTAATCCCGATCTGCTTCGAGAAGTCTGGTCTGGCGCTGGTTGCCATGCTAGCGGTGATGAAGGCCGGCGCTGGCTATGTGCCGTTGGATCCAAGCCATCCTATCGATCGCCGAGCGCAAATCATCAAGGAAACGGGGGCGCAAATTGTGTTGGCAACCCCCGAGACATACAATGATTTCACCGAAGAACTCCTGGAGCAGCACGGTTGCGCTGAGGCCAAGGTCGTCTTCCTCTCCAACGGATTCATGAAGTCCTTGAAACGGCGTAGCATGTCCATTTTCAACATGAGCATCCTCCCCTCTGTTTCCCCGTCTTCTCCAGCCTACACCCTGTTTACCTCTGGTAGCAGTGGCAAGCCCAAGGGCGTCGTCATGTCTCACCGAGCAGTTTGCTCTACGATAACTGCTCAAGCTACTGCTTTCCTTATGACACCATCTACTCGAGCCATCAACTTTGCCTCTTTTGTATTCGACGCCTCCATCCTCGAGATCTTTGGCACATGGATCGCGGGTGGCTGCGTTACTGTGCCGTCAGACCACATCAGGCTAAATGGCCTCGTGGCAGGCTACATTTCACAATCGCGGACGAACTGGGCCCTATTCACGCCGACATTTGCGACGACGATTCAACCCCAGGACGTGCCGACACTAGAAGTACTAGTCTTGGGCGGCGAAGCAGTTCGCAAGGAGAACGCCGAAGCCTGGCTGCCAAGCGTCACGCTCTTCAATGCATACGGCCCAACGGAGGCTTGTGTCGCTACCGTTTATCACCGGATCTCTTCACCCACCGACACTGCAGTTATTGGAAGGGCTGTGGGCTGCCACGCCTGGGTCACCTTGGCCGACGACGTCGACACCCTTTCGCCAATCGGCTGCGCGGGTGAACTTGTCATTCAAGGCCCTGGCCTTGCAGAAGGGTATCTACATGATCAGGCGAAGACGGATGCCGCTTTTGTCACGCCTGCTTGGCTGACGCGAGACGGGGACAACTCCCGCGTGTATCGCACCGGTGACCTGGTCCGATACACGGCGCACGGAGAACTCGAGTACCTGGGTCGCCGAGATGCCCAGATAAAGCTTCGCGGCCAACGTCTAGAGCCAGGAGAAATTGAGCATCAGATAATGACGGCCCTGTCTAGAGGTGACCAAGAGTCCACGCGCGGTAACACACAAGTCGCAGTCACCTTGCTCAAGGATGCCAAAGCGACTGGTGCTGTCGAACTAGCTGCATTCATTCGCTTCGACTCTAGTGAATACGGTGACATTGCCTACGACAGCGACCCAGATAGCGACAGCTCTTTGTTGCTTCCAGTGGATAAAAAGCTCCGGGCGACCATTGTCAACCTCGTTCACGAGCTCTCCCTCGACCTACCAGAGTACATGATACCGAGTCTGCTTCTCCCTGTCAAAGAAATGCCACTGAATACTGCTGGAAAGATGGATACTCGTCGTTTGCAAGACCTGGCTCGAGCTCTACCGTGGGAAGACCTGGTTCAGTACTCTGCAACCACCGGCGAGACGCTCAAGCAGCCGCCGGTAACGGAGGTCGAAATGACGATCCAGTCTTTATGGTCAACCGTGCTGGGCATCCCTAGAGAATTGATAGGTCGGAACGACGGGTTTTTGCAGGTTGGTGGTGACTCGGTCTCGGCAATTCGCCTCGTCACGGCGGCCAGGGACGCAGGCCTGAGCCTTCATGTTTCAACAATTTTTAAGAATCTGCAGCTCAAGGACATGGCCCGGGCATGCGTTGCTCAACAAGGAGAATCAGGCAATGAAGAGGCCATGATAGCCATTGAACCGTTCTCCCTCCTGCATGATGTCGTATCTGTGGATACGGTCAAAGGAATACTGCACAGAGCCATGCAGACTTCCACACAACCGATGCCCGGCATCGTTGATGCCTTCCCTTGCACCTCGCTGCAAGAAGGAATGATGGCGCTGACAGAGAAGCAACCTGGGACCTACATTGCACGCATGCCCTTCCGACTTGGAAAACACGTGGACATTGACCGATTCTGCGCCGCCTGGGAGAGAGTGATCGCCGACGTACCAATCCTCCGAACTCGCATAGTGTCTCTCAACGATGGCCGCGCCATCCAAATCGTGCTTGATGAAGCAGTTGAATGGAACGTCGTGAGTATCAATGGCGACGACGTCAATGAGGGGCTTCTGGCGTATCTAGAGGACGACAAGAAAGATCACATGCGGTACGGTACATGTCTATCACGCTATGGCCTCCTTAACTCTACCAAGAGCAGCGAGAGGCTTTTTGTCTGGACAGTACATCACGCCGTCTACGATGGATGGTCTCTCGATCTTGTTCGCGACAAGTTCCTTAGAGCGTACGGCGGCTCACCCAGTCAACACGTGCTTTCGCGACATACGCCATATGCAAACTTCGTCGCCTACACGGAGCGTACTCGAGCAGAGGGTGCAGAGTTCTGGAGGTCCGCATTGAGGGGCGCTCGGCAGACAAACTTTCCTCGACAAAAACTAAGCCGGCCCCGGCCTGGGCATCGGAAGACTCGTACGGATGCTTCGCTCAAGTCATCCTTTACAGTGTCCCCGCCTGTGCCATCCAGTGGAGTTATAAGATCCATGGTAGCCACCCAGGCGTCACTTATGCGTGCTGCATGGGCTCTTGTGGTCTCGGCTCATGCTGGTGGAGACGGCGTCGGAGGCGAGCACGACGTTGTTTTCGGCACGACTGTATCCGGACGCAACGCCCCAGTCGCTGGCATCGAGGGGATCGTAGGACCCGCTGTCACTACTCTCCCGTTGCGAATCCGCGTTGACCCGTCCATCTCAGTGGCTACATACCTCGAGGAGATCCAGTCACAAAGCAATGATCTGATCAAGTATGAGCAGTTTGGTTTGCAGAACATTTCGAGACTGAGCGAAGAGGCAAAGAAGGCGTGCGACTTCCGTACACTACTTGTCGTGCATCCCCCAAAGCTAGCCAACAACGGCGATGAGTCCACCGGACAGCGCGTTGAAGAACCTGTGCTCACGCAAGTCAGACAAGACGGTGAAGATGAAGACGCCGCAGAAAGAGACTTCTTCACATATCCCCTGGTGTTCCAATGCCACTTACCGGAGAGTGGCGGAGAGACCAATGTGACGATCACCTATTCGTCCTCTGACGTGTCATTGTTGGAGGTGGAGCAAATTCTTGGCCACTTTAAACAAGCCGTCACGCAACTCGTGGACTACTCTTCCCAGGATTTGCATGGCCACAATAGCGAGTCTAGACTTCTCTCCCAGCTTGATCTCATCAGTCCTGAAGACATCAAACAGTTCAATGAGTGGAACGGCGAGGATCCTCCCCTCATCCAATCGGTTTGCGTCCATAGCCTGATCGAGAACCAGGCGCTCATGCGGCCCGATGCACCAGCAATTCTGGCCTGGGACGGAGAACTCACTTACAGAGAGTTTAATCGTGCTGCGAACAGACTCGCTCACTTCTTATATTACAACCATGCTGTCAGAGTAGAAACACTTGTCCACGTGTGCTTTGAGAAGTCGGTATGGTACTTTGTCTCAATCTTGGCCATCAACAAAGCTGGTGGCGCGTGGGTCCCTCTTGATCCTTCACATCCCATAACTCGGCACCAGCAAATCATCGGACAGTCCAAGGCGAAGCTTGCACTAGTATCCTCTCAGAACCGAAGACTTTTAGACGGCCTCGTTGAGACCGTTGTCGACGTGACGGCAGAGCTCGACGCCAAGCTGTCTGCCGCTGAGGGCACCACGGGTTCAACGGAGAAGAGTGAATCACCACCTCCCGCCGACGTGAAGCCTCACAATACCGTTTACGTGCTCTTCACCTCTGGAAGCACCGGGGTTCCCAAGGGCTTCGTTATGGAACACGGGGCTGTTGCTACTAGCCAGACAGCTATCGCAAAGCGCCTAGGCCTGACTCCGCGGATAAAGATGCTGCAGTTTGCGGCATTCGTGTTCGACCTGTGTATCGGGGAAATTATTGCACCACTCATCACCGGGGCTTGCATCTGTATCCCGTCTGAGCACGACAGAATGAACCGGCTGACCCAGTACATTTGCAACATGAAGATCAGCTGGGCATTCCTGACTCCTGCGTTTGTACGGACGATGTCTCCTGAACAAGTACCTTACCTGGAGCTATTGCTACTGGCAGGTGAGGCTGTGGGACAGGACATCCTCCAGACGTGGTTTGGCAAAGTTCGCCTGGTAAATGGATGGGGCCCTGCTGAGACTTGTGTGTTCAGCACGCTTCAGGAGTGGACTTCACTGGAAGAGTCATCGATTACTGTTGGTAAACCGGTCGGCGGCTTCTGTTGGATCGTCGATGCCGAAAACCCGTACCGGCGCGTCCCTTCTGGGTGTGTCGGCGAGATCGTCATTCAGGGTCCTACAATCACAAGAGAATATCTTGCCAACCCTGCCACCACACAGGCAACGATCATTAGCGGTGAAATGCTCCCTGCCTGGACCCCCCACCGAACCGACACCCACTGGAGTCGGTTTTACAAGTCTGGTGATCTTGGCTTTTACAACCCTGACGGTACCATTGAGTTCTGCGGTCGCAAAGATACGCAGGTCAAGATTCGCGGGTTGCGAGTCGAGCTCGGCGAGGTCGAGCACCACGTTCGCCTGTGCCTCGATAATGCACCGCAGGTCGTCGTTGTATTGGTCAACAACCCGGCCTCTCCAGGTGGCACCTCTGCCAGTGCCAAACTTGTCGCATTCTTTTGCCCCAGTCACAACTCTAGAACGGCTGGCGTGGATCTTGACCCCGACCTGGGCAACGTTGCCACGGATATGTTCCTTCCTGTCACCTCTGCTCTGCAGGCCCAGATTACCGCCATGATCGGCCGCCTTGGAGTCGCCCTGCCGCGGTACATGGTCCCCACGCTCTTCGTGCCCTGCTCTTACATGCCCCTTATCACGTCAACCAAGATTGACCGGAACAAATTGCGTGACCTGGCTGTGCAAATGACGAGCGAGGCGCTGATGCATTATTCGTTTGTGGACGAGCTTAAACGTGCACCGGAGACGCCAATGGAGGCCTTGCTTCAGAAGATTTGGGCAGAGATCTTGCATGTCCCCGTCGCTAATATTGGACGGGACGATAGCTTTATCGCCCTCGGCGGCGACTCCATTTCAGCCATCAGGCTGACAACTATCGCAAGGGAACATGGAGTTGTCGTTACAGTCGGGAATGTCTTTAATGACCCGAGATTGCTCAAGGTTGCCGAAGTGGCTACAATTTTGGACGAAACCGGTTCAAGTTCAGAGGCTTTGAGATCTCTTGCCCCCGAGCCATGGTCACTGCTGCCGTCTCCTGTGAACTCTGACAATATCAGATCACTCGCTTGGGAGCAATGCGATCTGCCGAGTCGAAGCGAGATCGAGGATGCGTATCCATGCACCTCTCTCCAGGAGGGCCTGATGGCCCTTTCAGTCAAGCAACCTGGATCATACATTGCTCGATTTTCCTACCGTCTAGCACCCCATGTCGACAGTGCCAGCTTCAAGACCGCGTGGGGAATAGTAGTCAGACTCTGCAGCAATCTTCGAACCAGAATCATCAGACACCCAGCAGGTGGCAGCCTGCAGGTCGTGGTCAGGGACAGTTTTAACTGGCAGCCTACTGAGGGCCTGAGCCTGACCTCGTATTTGAAGGCCACGAACAACATTGAAATGACATATGGCTCACCCTTGAGCCGACATGCCCTTGTCCAAGGGGATCTCCAGAAGGGTGGAAACCGCAACGATCGCTACTTCGTTTGGGATATCCACCACTCTGTGTACGATGGTTGGACAATGAGTCTCATGATTGACACGCTGAATCTGGCATATGATCAGGTCATTGCACCGGAGACGGCCGGCCAGGGTTCTTCTCATCTGGTCCCTTACTCGGGCTTTATTCGTTACGCGATGAACTTGACTAAAGATGCCACAACCGACTACTGGAAGACACAGCTGCACAAAGCCACCAAATCGTCATTCCCACCTTCTATCCGACGTTCCTCAACCTCTACAACTCGGACAGTTACCCGGACTATCACCTTCTCTAACATCACCCAAGCTAGTGTTGTCAAGGCGACCATCCTCCGTGCGGCGTGGGCTCTCGTCTTAGCCGCCCTGTCTGACCATACCTCTGACATTTGCTTTGGTGCGACCGTCTCCGGGAGACAGGCACCGGTCGCTGGTATCGAGAAAATGGCAGGACCTCTTATCGCGACTGTGCCGGTGCGGATTCGCCTTGATCGCCACCAGCACATCGCAGACTATCTCAGAGGCGTTCAACGCCAGGCTACCGAGATGGTTGAACACGAGCAGTATGGCTTGCAGCGAATCGCACGTCTGAGCCCTGGCACAAAAGCTGCCACGGACTTCTCGACCTTGCTAGTCATTCAGCCAAAGCACATCGTGGCTGTGGACGAAAGTCGGGGCTCGGAAAATGCCGTCATGAAGCTGGTCAGCGGCGATGGGACAGCGGCCGCGGCAGAGTCCACAATCAGCAACTACTTCACTTACCCGCTGGTCGTCCAGGGACATTTGTCCCACAATGACGTTCAGCTGCACCTTATCTACGATACTGCATATCTGGATGAGGCACAGCTAGTTGTCATGGCGGAGCAATTCGAGCATGTCGTTCACCAGCTCATTGAGTTCTCTGGCGAGGACAAGGTGGTTGGTGATGTCTCGCTAGCTGGAAAGATGGATCTCCAGCAGGCCATCGCTTGGAACACCCGTGATCAAGCCGTTACCGCAAGGCGCTATCTGCAGCCGTCAGTAAATGCTACATTTCTGGAGTTCGTCGGACAGCAAGCCATGATCCGCCCCAACTCACCAGCAGTTCACTCTTGGGACGGAACATTGACTTACAAGCAGCTCGTGGCTACATCCAAGAGCCTGGCAAACTACCTTCGGCGCTTGGACATTGTGAAACGTGGAGATTTTGTCCCCATCTGTCTCGAGAAATCGTTCTGGACTCCAATTGCCATGCTCGCGATCAATACCCTTGGTGCTGCCTTCGTCACACTTGACTGGGCAGCACAGAGCCATCATATCAAGCAAGCCATTGCTGACACTGGTGCGCGATCCATACTCTGCTTGCCAAAATATGTCCCGGTTGACTACGCATCACTTGTCGACCACGTGGTGGAATTGTCGGCGGAGAAACTCGTCCAGGAGGATGAATCAAATTTTGACACAGACAGCCAGCCGGACGTGAAGACTACTTCACACGACACCGCGTACGTCGTATTTACCGTTCCAGAACATGGTGAAGAGCCGATGAGAGGAATTGTGATGCAACATTACGCTGCCTACGCTCGCCAATTACAACTATCACAACATCTGCGGCTCGAAGCGAATGACCGAGTGGCACTCCTATCCGCCAGCGGCTCTGGTCTCTTCGTCAACGAGATCATGGCTCCTTTGATATCTGGAGCGACGGTTTGTATTCCAGAGTCCACCAGATCCGACAGTGACCTTGTCAGATTTATCAACCAAGCCGATGTAAACTGGGCCATGATGTCTGCTCATGTCACCTCGCGACTTCAGCCAAGCGACGTACCAAATCTTCGGAATCTATTATTCTCTGGCATAGCTGTGCCGTCCGAAATGCTGGCACAGTGGCTGGAAACCGGGCCCAAAGGACGAAGACTGGTAGGCGGCTGGTCTGCCCTGGAGTCTGGAGGCTTCGACATCATGCAGGAACTCACACACCATGCTACCCGAACCATTGGCCGCCCAATTGGGGATACCAAGTGCTGGATTGTTGACCCCATGAACCAACAGCGCCTTTCACCCATTGGATGTGCTGGTGAGCTTGTTCTTCAAAGCGCCTCCCTAGCCCAGTGCTACCTGAACGACCAAGAGGCGACAGCCAAAGCCTTTATGTCGGAAAGCGATCTCCAAGACACCGAGTTGCACAAAGCGCTCAACTCTGGGGCGGCGGTCAATCAGCGATGCCTCAAAACCGGGTATTATGCCAAGTACAGCCCAGATGGCACTATTACCTTGGTTGGGCATCTGAGTTGGGGTAACACGGAGCAGCGTATTCGTGAGGCTATTCCAGACGACATCAAGCAGGTTGTCGTTGCCAGAACCAAAAACGGCAGATTGACTGCTTTCCTCGGCGTCAGTGACGGTGCCGGCGAACCGTTATTGCAGACAGTGGGACAGGGAGTCTTTGTTCAGACATCATCCCTTACGGAGCATTTGCGCTCACAATTAGGTGACCTTGTTCCGGATTTGGAGGCGGTGCTCCCAGCTCACATGGTACCACAAGACTTTATTCTAGTCAGAGTCAGCGCCATCCCCATTGTGGCATCGTCTGGGCAGCCAAGCCGACCCAGCTTGCTACAGGCAATCGATGCACTTACGGCAGAAGAGTCATCAGCAGTGTCTATCACGGCTATCAATACTACGACTCCCGGCAATAGGGCAGCATTGAACAGCATGGAAGAACGACTGAGGGTCATCTGGGCACAAGTTCTTGGAGTCGGCGACCCGGGAAAGATCAGAAGGCAAGACAATTTCTTTAAGATTGGCGGCGATTCTATCGTAGCCATTGAGCTGGTTTCCAGGGCCGCTCAACGGGGCATTGAGATTACCGTTGGAAAAATCTTTGCGAACCCCCGACTATCTGAGATGGCAGAAGCCGCGGGCGTGATGGAAGACGCTGCTGCGGAGGTTGAGGACCGAAATACTCCGGCCTTCAGCCTGCTTGCCTCACCTCGGGGCGAGAAAGCAGCAAAGCAAGAAGTCATCGAGGAAGTCGTCAAGCAATGCCAAGTTGTAGGCAGCCTCGTTCAAGATGCCTTCCCTTGCTCATCTCTCCAAGAAGGCATGCTGGCTCTTGCAGAGAAGCAGCGAGGCTCCTACATGGGCCGCTTTGTTATCACACTGCCACAAGCCATCGATGCCGATCGTTTTCGATCTGCCATGTCTACGATGGTGGCCTCCTGCTCTAACCTGCGCACTCGGATTATCACCTCGGCCTCCCAAGGTCGCCAGATTCAAGTTGTCCTGGATGAAGAGCTAGTCTGGCAACCGCCCAGAGGGAAGTCACTCAAGGAATGCCTCTCTCATCCAGTCTCACATGCTTCGTACGGCAGTCCCTTGTCCACATACACGATGTGTCCTGCCCAGGAAACTGGCCAGACATGCTGCATCTGGGAAATCCATCACTCCATCTACGACGGCTGGACACTGAGCCAGATGTTGGATGTGCTGCAACGCGCCTATTATGCCCAAGACCTCTCATCGGCACGCCCGGCCTATCACTCTTTTGCTAATTACATTGAGTACTCTCTGTCTACCAGTGATGAAGAAGCACGCTCGTTCTGGACATCGCAGCTCCAGGGTGCCAACACGTCCAGATTTCCGGCCACGGTTCGTGCAACGCCAGCCGATGTGCGATCAGATGGAACCATAACACACGCTCTCTGCGTACCAGATACACACCGCTCCTCTGGCATTACCTCTGCCAACCTTCTACGCGCTGCATGGGCACTGGTGCTGGACAGGCACCTCAACAGCGACCATGATGATAGCGACAACGTTGTATTCGGCGCAACCGTTTCGGGCCGTGACGTCTCCGTTCCTGGCATCTTGGGGATCCTGGGCCCTACCATTGCCACCGTACCTGTGTGTGTGCGCCTTGGAGACAGGAAAAGTACCACTGTGGGCGACTACCTGTTCAGGATCCAGAGCCAGACCAATGCCATCGTACCCTATGAACACATTGGATTGCACAACATTTCAAGACTTATTGGAAGCTCGGAGGCCGGCAACTTCCATAACCTCCTCATTATCCAGCCAAAACTTGGCCAGCAATCGTCGGGCGGGTCCGACCAAAGGAGAAACAACATGGTTCTCGACATTGCCGACAAAACCATGGATGGCAACCAAAGCTATTACACCTACCCACTTGTCTTCCAATGTGTGCTTGGAGATGATGGCAACGTCGAAGCTACCGCCAGTTACGACACTCGCTCAATCTCGGCGGCGCAGATGGAAGCGCTATGCCGGCAATTTGAGAATGCCGTGAAGCAGCTTGGAGATGAGGCCAAGGTGGGCACGTCGCTCAGCGATATTGAGCTTTTCGGACCCAGGGATTTGGAGACTGTGCGGGCTTGGAATCGGGAGCCTAGCCGTACATTCTCCGCGGACGAGGGTGCAGCGGATTCTTGCCTGCACCACGGCCTCTCCCGCTGGGCTGCCTCTGATCCTCGCCGCGATGCCATCGTGACAACCGCTGATGGCTGTTTGAGTTACGCTGACCTTGACCGAATGTCAACTCAACTTGCACAATTACTGATCGACCGATTCAGCATTCACCCCAAGGCGAGAGTTCCGGTATGCATGGACAAATCGCCCCTGGCAATCATTGCCATGCTCGGCATCATGAAAGCCGGGGGAACATTCGTTCCTCTTGAGCCCTCGCATCCAGTCGAGCGGCGCAGGGCAATTGTGCAGCAGGTTGGCGCTAATATTTTGCTCGCATCTTCATCCATGATGGACTCTTGTCGCAATATGGCGAAAACAGTATTCCAGCTTGACGCGTCTTTGGAGATCTTCTCCAGCAACAAGGCAGCAAACATGGCTCTTCCAAGAGTCTCACCACAAGCAACTGCTTATGTTCTCTTCACTTCCGGCTCAACCGGTACTCCGAAAGGCATCGTTGTGCAGCATGCGTCTGCCTGTGTCAGTGTTCGTGGCTCTGCCTCCGTGGAAGGTTACGACTTGAACCCGTCAAGCCGCGTGTTACAATTCTCGAGCTTTGTTTTTGATGTCAGCATTGCCGAGATCTTTGGTGCGCTCATGTTTGGCAGCACGCTCTTCATGCCATCCGATGCTGAACGTCTGTTCGACATCTCGAGCTTTATCCGCGCCAACAACGTCAACACTGCCATGTTCACGACTTCGTTCGCCAAGACGCTTGATCCAAACGACATCCCATCCCTCAAGACCCTGGTTCTTGTCGGTGAGCCGCCGACTCGGGAGAGCCTCATCAAGTGGCACAGCCGTATCGATAGGCTCGTCAACGCTTACGGGCCTTCGGAGACCGTCATGTTCTGCGCGACGCACGTCTTCACCTCTGAGTATGAGATGCCTGCCACCATCGGGAGGGGTGTCCCGCATGTCGGGATTACCTGCTGGATCACGGACATTGATAACCCTCAACGCCTTGCACCCCTCGGATGTGTCGGTGAGATCGTCGTTCGCTCTGATTCCTTGGCGCGTGGCTACCTCAATGACGTGGAAAGGACGGAGGCTACCTTCTTCAATGCCGCTGACTGGCTCCCGGTGTCCACTTCGCCGACAGAGGAAGGATTCAGCTTCTACAAGACGGGAGATCTTGGAAGGTACAACGTTGAAAATGGCATGATTGAATATCTTGGCCGCCGCGACACTCAAGTCAAGCTGCGTGGTCAGCGCCTCGATGCTGCGGAGACGGAGCACTATATCAAACGTCTGCTGGCTGGCGCAGAACACGCTGCCGTCGACGTCATCAAACGAGATAACAGAGAGATGCTTGCAGCCTTCATCAGCTTTGACGAAAAGGGTGAACAAGGTGACATTTACCAAGGCAATGGCGGACCTACTCTGGTGCCTATCAATAACACTCTGCGCATTTCCCTGGCTTCTCTGACCGATAATCTGAAAGCTGTCCTACCGGGCTACATGGTACCATCAATGTTCTTCCCTCTCACACGAATGCCTTTCAACAATTCTCTGAAGCTCGATCGCCGTAGGCTTTTGGCTATATTGCAAGACATTTCACCGGATGAACTCACCGCTTTCTCCGTGGCCGGCGGCCAAGATAGCGGCAGAGTCAAATCGCCTCCAATTACTCCGACAGAATTAACGCTGCGTGAGATTTGGGCCCGTGTCCTTGCCATGGATAGCGATAATATCGGGAGAGAGGACACTTTCCTCCAGCTCGGCGGCGACTCCATCACAACAATCCAGCTCGTCTCCATGGCGCAGCATGATGGTGTGAACATCACGGCATCCGAGGTGTTCCAAAACCCGCGTCTTTTGGACATGGCTGAGTGTATTGACTCGAAGAATAACCCCGGCATGGTTAATATCGCCCTGGAATCCAACATGGAGCCCTTCAGTCTTGTACCTTCGCAGATCTCACGTACTCTCCTCGTCGAGGAGGCATCACAACAGTGTGACGCAGCTGCCGCTACAGTGGTCGACGCATTCCCCTGCACTCCCTTGCAAGAGGGCCTTATTGCGCTAGCTGAGAAGCAGCCGGGCTCGTACATTGCTCGATTTGCCCTACATCTCACAAAAGGTGTAGACCTGGCTCGATTCAAGGCGGCCATGGCCCATATGTACACGGTTTGCACTAACCTACGCACTCGAGTCATACTATTCGAAGATGGTCATCTCATCCAAGTCATTCTCAACGAGCAGATCCCTTGGCGTGAAGTGAGAGGCAGCGAGTCCTCACTCACGAGGGTGCTTGAGCAGCATCGGGAGGAGTTTAATTGGTCAACAGGGTTCGGCAAACCTCTGTCCTGCTTCACGATTGTCCACGATGGGGCAGGGTCAACTCATCTCGTCTGGGACATCCACCACTCAATCTATGATGGCTGGTCTATTGGGCTCATGCTGGACATTGCCCAGAAAGCCTACAACAAGGACAGCGCTATCCTTCAACCGGTTCCCTTTGCCAACTACGTCAAATTCACCATTGACGCCTCTAGGGATGAAAAGATGTCTAAGTCGTACTGGCAATCGCGGTTTGCGAATGCCAACATCAGTCATTTCCCTAAGATTCCAACTGATGCTGAGGCACAACCCGCAAGCGGCGATGACCTCGCCTCTGATGCGACACTGACCCAGAACCTCGTTTTGCCGGCCCAAAAGAGCCTCCCAGCCGGTGTGACTTTGCCCACAGTTCTGCGCTCTGCCTGGGCTCTTGTACTGTCCGCGTACTTGGAGACGAACGACGTGGTCTTCGGAAATACGGTAACAGGGCGAAATGCATCTGTACCAGGTATCGTCAAGATTGTTGGCCCGACTATTGGAACGCTGCCCGTTCGCGCGCGCATCTACGAGAACGACCAAAAGCAGTCCACTGTCCAGCAGTTCCTCGAGAGAATGCAACAGGATTCCAACGCCATGATTCCGCATGAGCACGTCGGCCTTCAGAGCATTGCCCAGATGGGCAAGGAGATGCGGGACGCCTGCAATTTCCAGAATCTTCTTATTATCCAGCCAGGGAGCCGTCGTCAACAGACTGATGATGCCCAATCCGACATGGCTAGCAACGGTGACGTCGACTTCATGAACGTCGAGGACCTGACCTCGTCTTCGGCGGGTAATGCCCAACGATACCACGTCTACCCTCTGGTGTTCCAGTGTATCATTGAGTCTCCAGAGTCAATTCGGCTGCTCGCCAATTATGACCCTCATGTTCTGTCTGGAACTCAACTGGAGACCATGTGCCATCACTTCTCGCATGCTGTTACTCAACTTCTTGCGGCTACTGCCACTTCAATTGCTGTGCCTCTCTCTTCGATCTCTCTCACTTCCACTTATGACATTGCCAAGGTTCAATCCTGGGCACTCGAGCCAGCCCGTGAAACACAGTCCGTGACCGCCTGCGTCCATGACCTCATCTCTCACCAAGCAGCACAATCGTCGCCTAACAAGGAAGCCATTTATGCTTGGGATGGTAGCCTGACTTACGCAGAGCTGGAGGATATTACCACCCGTTTGGCTATCCATCTGTCGCGACTTGGCGTTCGCCCAGAGGTATTTGTGCCAATCTGCTTCGAGAAGAGCATGTGGACAATCGTCGCCATGCTCGGCATTATGAAGGCAGGCGGTGCATTTGTTCCTCTTGATCCTGCGCACCCAATCAGCCGCCGCAAAGCTTTAGTTGAGGACATTGGCAACGTCAAAGTTATAGTTTCGTCGCCTGCAACAGCATCGTCGTGCTTAGGAATGGCCGAGACTGTCGTTTCTCTCTCACCAGAGTTTGCCACCGAACTCCCATCTGCTGAGCAAGCATCTGCTTTACGAAAGCCTGAGCCCAACAACGTCGCATACACAATATTTACCTCTGGCTCAACTGGTAAGCCCAAAGGTGTCGTCATGGAACACCGCTCGCTGTGCTCCAGCATCATGGGTCATGGTCGAGACATGGGGCTAGACGCCGAGTCGCGCGTTCTACAATTCTCAAACTACGTCTTTGACGTTAGCTTGGGTGAGATTCTTACTACTATGGTATTTGGAGGAACGGTGTGCGTTCCCTCTGAGACCGACCGCCTCACTGGGGGAGGCCTCCCTACCTTCATTGCCCAGAGTCGCGCTACGGTTGCCATGCTCACGCCTTCTGTGGCCAGCACTCTGAGTCCAGAAGAAGTCCCATCGCTCAAGACGCTAGTTCTGGGGGGCGAAGCTCCCACTCGAGACAATTTGCGCACCTGGCATGGGCGTGTGAGGGTGCTCAACGGATATGGCCCAGCTGAGGCTTGCATCTACTGCAGTGTCTCAGAGTTCTCGAGCCAATCAGACTGCCCTAGTATTGTCGGCCGCGGCTCGAACTTCAAACTCTGGGTTGTCGATGCCGAAGTACCTTCGCGCCTTGCTCCCATCGGGTGTATTGGCGAACTACTCCTCGAAGGGCCCGGCTTGGCCAGAGGCTACCTCAACAACGAAGAAGTGACCGGAAAGGCTTTCATCGAGATGGAAGTGGCCGACTGGATGAGCCCAACTTCATCGAAACATGCTAGCGAATCCGGAAGGCGACGATTTTATAAGACCGGCGACTTGGCACAGTACACTCAAGATGGAAGGGTGGAATACATGGGTCGCAAAGACACACAAGTCAAGCTACACGGACAGCGAATCGAGCTTGGAGAAATTGAGTATCAGGCGAAGGCTGCGACAACACTCCAAGGGACGGTCGAACATATCGTGGCCGACCTTCTTCGCACGGACGGTCATGAAGCCCTGGCGGCTGTAGTGAGCTTTCGAGGCATGATAAGCAGCAGCACAGAGACGCCAGTCATGATGATGATGATGACGGACTCTCTTCGCCAGAAGTTCAGCACCTTGGCATCAGAATTAGGCAATGTTCTACCCCCTTACATGGTCCCGCATTACTTCATTCTGGTTACGCACTTGCCCACGACCAGCTCCGGTAAGATCGACCGCAAGGCTCTTCGTGAACAAGTGGGTGGTCTGTCTAGCTCAGATATCAAAGCCTATTTCGTGGCTCCAGCTTCTTTAGACTCTGGATCTGGAACTAAATTCGGCACCGCGACAGCGTTCCGCGAACCTTCAACCTCGCTTGAGGCGGGCCTGCGCATGATTTGGGCACGCGTTCTCGACATGCCTACGGAGTCGATCGGGGTCGACGACAATTTCTACCACCTCGGTGGCGACTCCATCCGTGTCATTACAATGGCCAAGCGCATCAGACAGCATTACAGCGTTGCCCTGGGCCTGGGGCACCTCAGCGGCAAGGATACGACAATTGCCAAGCTGGCGGAAGCTATAGAGTTGAGCAGATCGCAAGAGCACTCCAACTCCAGATCGAAGGGTCACCTGAACGTAGCCAGCAATACCAAGCTTAACCTCATTCGCGAGATCGAACGGCTGAGCGATGAAGCTTGGTCTTCCAAGTCCGTGGCGGAGCCCATGGCGGAGCCCACGGCGGCCCCTCCTCCCCAGGCTACCGTGTTCCTCACCGGGGCTACTGGCTTCCTGGGTACCGAGATTCTGAGAAATTTGTTGGTGTCAGAATGTGTATGTCGGGTCGTCGTACTCGTGCGTGCACAATCAGAGAAGCACGGTCGGGAGCGCATTGCAAAGACGGCCCAGATCATCGGCTGGTGGTCGACAGTCGGAGACGTCGAGAAGAATAAGCTTGTGGTTTGGACAGGCGACCTGTCACAGCCACGTCTCGGTATTTCCCCATATCAGTGGCAACAGCTTTCTGGAAGCAGCAAGGCCCTTGGGAACTTCGACGCAATAATCCATAATGGTGCCATTGTCAACTGGCAAGCTGACTTTGAGACACTTCGTGCCGCCAACGTGTCGTCAACAGTCGACCTTTTACACGCAGCCACAACTTCGGGTAGCAGCACAAAGTTCGTCTACGTATCGGGTGGCATCAAGCTCGTTGATACCCAAGCGAACCAGTCGGCTGTGGCTGCTCAACTTTCGACGGGCGGCACAGGCTATATGCAAACTAAGTTCTTGGCTGAGAGTGTGGTGCACAATGTGTCAACCTATTTGCGATCCCGCACCGACATTGCGTCTTCCGCATCCACATCTGGAAGCCCGAACCCGAGACAGCAGAATCGAGTCTCCGTTGTGAAGCCGGGCGTTATTCTCGGAGCTGGCACCCGAGGCGCCGCCAACACTGATGATTACCTCTGGCGTGTCGTCGCTGGGGCGGCTGCCATCGGAGCCTATCCTTTCGAGCCTGAAGAGCACTGGCTCTACGTCGATGATGCAAGAAGTGTGGCCCATTCAATTGTCGGACAGATTGGTCTAGACAGCAACGACTATGCCGAGCGAGATATACCAGAAGCGAGCAGGTCCTTCGTCGACCTTCAAAGCGGCCTGCCGGTGCCTGAGTTCTGGAGACTGGTTGGTGAAGAGTTGGGCCGGGCCGAGCCTCACAACAAAGCCGAGAAGCTGGGATTCCGCCCTCTTCCTTGGGAGGAATGGACTCGCGTCGCTTTGGCGCACATGGAAGACATTGGTCAGTCGCACCCTCTCTGGCCTGTGCAGCACTTCCTTGGTCGCCTCGCGTCTGGCAACACGCCGTCACAACCCCTGCAGCCAACTCACGAGGAAGATGAACGACTACGCGAAGTAGTGCGGAGGAATGTTAGGTACCTCGTCGAGGTTGGATTCATCCAGCGCCCATCAACTGTGGAGGGATCCACAACAAGAGTATTCAAGCACCGGAATGGGGACGTTTTCCATCGCTCTGGAATGAGACACATGCGCATCGTGGACAAGGGTCTCTATCGTGAATAAGGCGAGGAAGTATTAAAGGTTTCTATTCGGGTCTACTGCATTTTCATTTGTTTCTGTTTTAGCTGGTTACGTTTAGAGCATGGTATTTCAGGTTGGGGTTGGGTGATTTCATTCTCAGGGACGGTGGGTAGATTTCCCGTGCCCGATTACAATATAGAAGACAAGATCGTTGGACTTTGGATACAATGAGTCTTGTCACCATCGCTGGTTCAGCCTCATAGTGGAGGGGCGTGTGCCCGTGTTGCGACGTCGTTAACGTTCTGAAGCGAATCGTCTGGCGTGCCCCAACCTGCAGACGGCCACATCACCACCCCTTGATGGCTAGCCGCAAGCCATGAACCAGTTGCAAAGCACGTTTTGCGTCAAATGCGTTGTCTGGAACCTGTCGGGAACCGCAGCAGACTCATCTCCTGAGGGCCCTTTTGGACACACTTGTGTCGGATAGACCGGTTGACGAGGCAGCCCCTAGGCAGCACTGTTAGCAGCCACATTGTATTGACGACTCGTATGTCTGTATTCAAAGACGATGGCTAGGGGCATTCTTCCTTAGAAGAATAACGCCTCGTTGGATTGATGACCCGAGATTCAATAGGGGCTGCTAGGGACTACAATTGAAGTCTGACGCCACTAACACACACAGCAGCCAACAATGAATAGGGGCAACAGAGGGATAAGGGATAGCTGCGAGGATAAAAGGAATCCCTTTTTCCAGGCTCCCTAGGCATTCAGAAGAGTCATACAGAGATACATCAATTGATCACGAATTTGACGGGATTCGGGCTACGCTCATAGCGATAACTTGGACCAGCCAACGCCGGCCACATTTTTATCAACATCAACTTCCCATGCACCCGTGCGACAGCATTCCATTGTTCCAGCAAGCTATTCTCACGACATGTGCCGGCGAACGCCGCAAGCCGGCGGGGAAAGCTCACTTGAGAGACGACTCGAGGGAAAGTCGCCGAACGCTTGTCAAGGCACTGCTGCAAATGAAGTACACTGGTCCTCTTCGGCAACACCTGCATGCGGCAATTTCACGACTGAAAATGTAGCCAACCACAGCAGATAAGAACAGCCTAATCAAGACATCACTGTCAAGAGTCACTCAACGAGGCTGTGCAATTGATCAACGCTCTCTTTCCAAATGGCAGAACTGCAAGCATATGAAAAATCGCCACCCCCGGTCGTAAGTGTCTCCAAAACCCTCCCACAGTGTCCCGATTAGCTATGTAGGCAGACAAGCTTGGTCTTATGACGAGGCTTTTGCTGAATTTGTCCTCCGTTGGCATACTTTCCGTGGCAGTTCGTCCATATTCAGCCACCAGTCTTCCACCAAAATGCATGCTTATAGTATCAACGCTTAGCTACTCTGTCTTCATGGCCATGGTGCCAGTGGAGCCATATTCCAGCTGCAGGCGCGCCGCATAGTTGTGGAGCTGGAGGATCATTTTCGATTCGTATTCATTGATGCACCATTCCCTTCTCCAGCGGGCCCAGGAGTATGTCCGGTGTTCGACGAGATGGGCCCATTCTGGAGCTGGCATTGCGATGAAAGTGTCCTGGATGTTTGATGTTACGAACAGCGATGTAGCGCGCGAGAAGCGACAGGTTCGACGGATGTTGGCGCATCAGATGAAGCTGGCTAATCGCTCGACAAGGGTCCTGGGGTCGTGGGCTTGGTGGCCTCTAACCAGGGGACACGAGTCGCGACGGGATTATGCTTGGACAGCGAGCTGGGTGAGAGGATTCGATTCATCATCTTAATCGGAGGGATTTTTCTATCTCTTGACCTGAATGTATCTGGTCAAGAAGAGGAATGCGGTCCGAACGATGGCATGAGCGGTGATCAGCATCTCTCTGACGAGAAAATTCGCTACGGTGGCGGATCTGCGGCGTCCACCGTTCGCCCACAACCCGAGCTTGTCGCTGTGGGCATTGTGTCCTTTCATATCCAGGGTATCGTCGATCCTTGGCTATGCGAGGGAATCTGTCCGGGGGAATATACCATACTCTGCCGTTGCTACAACAATTAGCTTTAATGGCAAACACGTGGTGCCTACTGGGAGGAAAGAGGCCGTATTGATTGCAAAGTCGGTGTTGGGAGCTTTTTCTTAAACGTCACAGGTACGTGGTCTTTGTAGACATCCAGATGCGCATATTTTGCTAGCTAGACCATGTGTGGTCAGAGTGTGATAGCATTTGCCAAGCTTATTTTCTTGAAACATTATCTTAACTTATTCTCTTCCCCCCCTCCCTCCTTTCTCCGTCTCTCCCTCCTCTTTTCAGGTGTCATTCTGAGCAACTGTGAATTTGTAAATGGCATAGCTTGTGTACAGGTCTTCCTATCCCCATATAGACTGTCGAGCTCTCCACTAAGGGTGGTGGACCACATTCGGCCAATCCACAACATCTAATGACACGGCGCCTTGATGTGGTACATTACCAGTACCTTGGCCGCGTTTGAGACTAATCGTCTCCACGGCAAGCACGGCATTCCCAGGCCAGGTCTGTACGTGCAGCGCATCGCGACCTCCAAAAATCTCCAGAGATATCCCTGATCGAGCTGACGACAATATGGCGACGGCGAGTTCTTTCTTGTTCGCAAATAGCTTACGCGAAATATGAAAAGTCTCCTCGTTGCTACCATCACCCCCAGAATACAAGACACTGCCAAGCTCCCTAGGCGAAGGCCAGAAATCATGCTCCGTCCCTTGCTTCCTTGTTTCTCAGAAGATCTCCCGTCGGCAACCCCAGCTCGTCGAAGCCAAAGACGGCAAATGCAGCGCATGCTGACCAAGAGTCGTCGTGGTAGTAACGTTATCGAGGGCACGAAAGCCATCGAGATTCAAGAAGACTTGCTGCCTTATTATTAGTACCCTGGCAAGTGCAGTGTCACGCAGCAAACTCAGCCGGACTTTGTTCAGATGGGCTCTTCAAACCTGGCCAATTCATGTAGTTACCACGGTCTCACAAAGTTCTGTGCTGTGCTACTCCGCAATGCCCGCCTCAGGGCGGCCAAATGGCGGGTGGCCTACGGGAGGGATGCTCACAATCTGTCATCCTGGCACAGCGGCCAGCACCAGCGACCTGTGACTGCAGATTCTAGCGCTGTTATGAGACACTGGTTGCAGTTATAAATCAGGTGATGATAATCTTTCCGAGCTCGCGCTATTGAATGACTCATACACGGAACGGTACAGTACGGTAGATCCGTTCTGTCGGTACGACGGTACGTATTTATACTACATCGAGCCACGCTAAGTGTCTGGGACGTTTGTTAGGCTGCCACTCTATTACCATGGCGTCCCCAACGTCTACTCTCTTGCCTAGTGGGAGGCCGGTTTTCTGGCGAGCAATGCAGTCTGGTCATGATAGCGTCGAGAGGTACCGCATTCTTCTTATCTCCGTATATCTTCCGCATGCAGTGCGCAGTCTGAGCGTAGATGTTAACAAAGCCATGGCAGTCCACGGTCTGATACGCAAAATCACCAGTCACAGCATTATATAATGGACCTTCACAAATCCCGCTAGAGTACGAGTACAAGCCTAACGATCGTAGGAATATTGGTACCTTAAGACAAGTATAGCTTTACGAATAAAATAAGTACCTATACTCCTTAGAAATTAACCCTCCCTCCATTGAAAACGAGGCATTGCTACAGCCTGCCCATTGCGCCATAGACCCCCCGACATTAACAGAAGAGAATACCTACGCATATAAACTACTATATGAAAAATACTGGTGGCGGTTAAAACCAATCAAACGTTCGTCATGGGCTTATTATATATGAGCGGAATTTGTGATTCTGGAAGGGTGTAGGAGGCAAAGCCGAACGATGCACACGTGCTACGAACTCATCTTCCAGCCCACCTCGTCCCTAGTGCACTTGTCCAAGCTAGGCAGCGCGCAACATGCATACTGCCACTTGTTAGTCAAATCGATGAGCTACAGGCTGGCCGACCTTGCCCTAGTGCCCCAATCTTCGTTAAAGGAAAGGTTTGGAGTTAGCGCAGACGCGAATATGAAAATATGGCGGATTCCCAATGTATTTTCCAGAGTATACAGGTCAGGCACAGAGACAGTCCTCCACCACTGCTCGGATCCTCCCAGCTTCGTCCATACTCACAGAACTGTCTATTACCTCACTTGTAATTATTTCTATTCAGCCCAGCGCCGGCCTCTTAAGTCATATTCACCGTTGAGAATGCCCACCAGGGCTTCGCAAACGAGCCCATCCTGTACCGTATCTGTGTCCCAGCCCACGGAACCAGAGACTCCCATCCAGGTCAGGTGATTAGCTACCTAATAGCCCCCAGTCCTCCCGAGGGCGCCAGCCGCATGCCCGGCTATCGTGGCGAGCTCCTGGCATTCGACGCTGTCCCTGCGGAGACTGGAACCTTGGGCGTCTTGTTGTTGCATCCAGCGGCGGCGCCGAGGACAAGTTTGTCCTCCACTCAACCGAGACTGCGTCGTTGGAGGAGGCTGCAGGCCTGCTGGACGCCGGTCCTGCCTGGTATAACCGCAAAGTCAACCTCGCAGACGTGTTGGACTCACTATACGCCGCTTACCGTATGAGCGTCAGAGCGTCCAGGCCGACGATAACCAAGGCAGCGACCACCGGGTTGATGTTCCGCAGGCGAACATGGCCATAGACGTCCAGTGCATGGACCGCCTCTCTGCTGCTGTTCTCCCTAGCCCTGCCGGCACCGCCACTGCTACGCCAGAGCCCGAGGTGCTTGACATCTGGGCATGGCAGCCGGGCCACACGCAGGGCATCGTGGCTGAGAGCCACGTCTACTCCATCATCCAGGCCCTCGATCCTGGCATATCGCCTCCGTTTCTCGCTCATATCACCGACAACGGCACGCGTGTTATCGGCTTCCTACTTGGGCGCATGGCAGACGCTCGCGAGGCGGCAGAACTTGACAAGTGTAGGGACGTTCCAAGCCGTCTGCACGCCCTGGGCATCGCCTATGGCGGGCGACTGAGGAGACATTTGTTCCTTTGCTGCGGCGGCGATATGGTTCTCCTGCAGGGCAGGGATTCGGCGGATCGTTCGAGACGACTGATAAGGGGAACTGGGCCGCGAACTCGGGGGCCTCGAGCAGGTTCTGGCTCACTAACCGTCGTCAGAGGGAGGATGCGGGGGACGGCTAAGGTAGTGGCACGTGGACTTGAAGAAAATTCGCGAGAGTATCCGTAGTCAAGGGTGTGTTCGTTCAGCCTTAATAGATCTAGTCTTTAGGGCGTCAACAACTCGTTAGAAGCCGCGACAAAGGCACCTTTCGGCTGCCACGAGAACAAGATGCACCGAGACAGGGCTTTCATTCTCTGTCGACTCTCTGTCGACAGGATCTGACCTAGCATTCATAATGCCCCCTACCGTTTCTCATTATGTCTTCTTAACCCACCCCAGCTCCTTCCAAGTTTTACCCGACTTCAGATCAATTCGATTTTCAACGTAGTCTGGAACACGCTGTTGCACCCACCGGGAATGGTGGCATCCCGATCGGGTAAGGCGCCCTTGCCGCCATTGGCCCGACCCCCTTGCCGTGCCCCTCCATCGC